>PVJA010008710.1:0-45285 GCA_004027025.1 Myocastor coypus
AAAAAAAAAAAAAAAAAAAAAAACTCTACTATGTCAAAATATTTAATGTTAGATTTCTCCCCAATGATGAACAGTCATCAGAGGCAGGAATTCCTGATCTTCCACTACCTCTCTACTCCTAACTAGATTTTGAAGATTACACATGACCAAATCCCCAGGCAAATTCCACGCTGCTTGTTATAAGCAGGGTTCTGGCACACATCTCTGCCAGGCCTTCTGCCTGGTGAGATAGACTGGGATTCTCTATGGCCAGAGAAAATCTCTTTTGTCTTTTCTGCATAATGCTTAAACCAGGAGCAAGCTTAGCCCACTTCTTATGTATACTAATCCAGCGTTGCCTTGTGAGTTTTAATCTTCTGATTGTGAGAGAGAAAAGCAGGTGTAGGTGATGTGAAACTCAATGTATAAAATCAATCATGGAGAAATTATAAAAGTATTTTATCATATGAAACTTATTTAAATGTTGTGCCTGCATTTCCTAGGTGTCAGCAAACCAGTGCCTTCATGAGTTTCGTATTGACCAGAGTTGCAAATTTACAAGGGATTTATGCAGTGCCAAAGAAGAAGTATGAAGTCATCAGGGCATTAAAATTAAGATTATGTTTCATCTACTAAACAAGGTTTTTGTTTGACTACCAAGCAATATCCAAAAACAGAGAAAACTTAGATTCATGGATTGGTTGTAAATACCTCTTCTCACCACTGTAGAGTACCCTGGGGGAAGTGCCTGTTGGCTTACTAGCCCAAGGGAGCCAGGGGCTAAAGAGCAAAGCTTCACATGCTTCCCTGCATCTTTGTTTTTACTTTTGTATTTGTCACCACTCAATTTTGGTTCGCTTTAGCAATAAACAAACAAATAAACAACACCAATGATCTTTGGGTAATATTGTAACAAGTCCTCTTTGTTCAGAAGATCAACTTCTAGAAAAGTTCATTAGCATTTTGTTCAATTGTCAAAACCAATATCAGTTAGAAAACCACGTTGTTATGCCTTGCTCAGAATGCATCAAATGATTCATTTTAGAGTTTTCCTTGGTTTACAATAAGATTTCGCTTTCTTTAGACTTGGGCATCTTACACTTCCTTTTGTAATCCCTGATGTAGTCACAGAATTGGTATACTGTTCTACATCTCACACTTGCCCCATCAGTGATAGATTTCTGATCTCAGGAAATTTTCTTATTGTAAATAGTTTTCAGCACATGAGATAATTAAAGGATAAACCTCTGAGCTTATGTAAAACACACACACACACACACACACACACACACACACACAAAGGAAAAGTAATAGAGGATTAATCAAAATAGACAACATTTTGATTTTTCAGAATTTTCTTATGAAGAACCTGCATTTCAGATATTTTAGATTGGTTAGCTAGATGCAATTATATCTGTTATGGAGCCTACTCAGAGATATCATGATTAAATCAAATCCACCATGCCAAGTGTGACACACACCTCCAGTCCCAGAACTCAGGAAGCTGAGGCACCGTGAGTGTGAGACAAGCATGGGCTACGTAGTGAGTTCAAAGCCAGCCTGAACTATGTAACAAAGCCTGTCTCAAAAAAACAAACAAACAAACAAACAAACAAACAAAAAAAACACTAACTACATAAATAAATAAAATCAGACAAGTTCCTGTAGGAATTATCAGAACAATAACAGTAAGATTTTGACTTATGACGAAACAATACTACTCAAAAACACTAAGAACTCTCCATTTATAGATTTAAGTGGATATATTTTAAAAAGAGTCACTTCTTGTAGGCTTTTTACTTTAACTTTGTGGAAAACTGAGTGGCAAACTCTCTTATTACAAATACGCACATGTCACCTGTTACAGGAAAAGAATATACAAAAGAATATACTTTGAGAAGTGACTCTCTTTTTAAAATGTTTTCTACATTTAGCACGACTAATACTTAGTTTTCGACAATGGCTGCAAAGTACTCTTCAACCTAGAAGTTAGAGAAAGCTAGAGAGCGACCCTCAGTGGCGGGTGAAAGAGTATTTAGTGCCTTACAGCTTCTGGCTACTTTAGGTGACAGGCTCCATATTTTGGCCAAGACTAACCTCATGAATTACACAAAGCTATCAGACCTCTTGTCTGTATGGTCAGTTTTTCTTGGAGGCCCACCAAGAAAAACTTGAAAGTACATGGTGAATATCTTGATTTGAATGTACGTTTTCTCCTAAATGGAAGAAGATATCTTCATGTGACAAAGAAATTGACCTTGTCAAAGTCCCTTGTAAACATGGTGATATAGTCCCACTGGCAAACAAAATAATTGTTTTTACTGGAGAAACTTTATCTTTGGAATGCTTTTAGCTGAGCAAGTTTCATCTATCTAGAATGGGTCGTGGTAAACAAACCTGGAAACTACAGATTTAGGAGGAAAGGCTCCCTGAGAAGTGTCACAGAAGATGGGTAATTATGTAAGGATGAAGAGAGCTATATACTGACCAAAATAGCCCTTTCTGTGCAAGTGAGGTGATGTCAGGCATCAATTAGCGACTGTGTGCTTGACCCCAGAGTGTGTTAGGCTACAGGAAGGAAGAACCTGAGAAAGTACTTTAAAAGACCTAGACTCTCTCTGGCTATCCATGTGACTTGCAATTATTGGATCATTAATGTTATTAGTAAAGCTTTATACTAGAAGAAAATGACCATATATTTAGTCTTAACCACAAATCCAACCATTTGAACTGTGATACTATTTTGGAGCATTGTATCCGATATATTAAGATATTTAGTTGCAATTACTAATAATAACATAAAATCTGCTGATATTAAACATTTACATTTTTAAAAAAATATATTATGCTACAAGAGCTAAGTTGAATGGTACCTTAGAATAAATAAACCTGTGCTAGATCAGCCGGGTGTGGTGGCTCACGCCTATAATCCTAGCACTTGGGAGTCTGAGGTAGGAGGATCCGTGTGAGTTCAAGACCAGCCTAGGCTACAGAAGTGAGCCCAAGGCCAGCCTGAACTGCATAGCAAGACCCTGTCTCAAAATAGTCTCTAGGATAGAAACCTTCACAAATAACTGTAAAATAAACACTCTGACATTTTTCCGTCTTGTTCATAATGAGATTTTCCTCTTTCTGGAGCACCAGTTATCTGTTTACAAGGGAGAATAAATAAGGTCAACTATAGTTTAGCAACCTACCAAGCAATTACTCGGAACTGCTCTCATCTTTCACTTTAACACTGTATATTGTGAACTGGAGAGAGAGCTTCGTGGCACAGCTGCCTGCCTGAGAAGTGTAACGTCGAGAATTTGAACACCAGTGCCAGAAAAAAAAAAAAAAAAAAAAAAAAAAGACTATATATTGTGACCCAAGAGTATGAGGTATGATAAAATTGTAAATGTTTAGATATTTTTAAAAAATAGAGTAGAATTCACATTGCCATTGCCGTCTCTCAAAGTATCTCCCCTTCTTGTTTTAAACACACATGTTATTGCTCTTATCATTAGCAGTTCTGGAAGTTCTATTTTATGTCATTTCAAAGTAAAAATTTAAAAAATGCAATGAATGCTGTTAACTACTGTCAGCCAACAAAGACAAAGGTTCACACACACAGCCCGGTGTTTCGCTAACTCTCTGCTCACAGAAAATGGTACCATATGAACCTGGCTTTTCTCAAGGTCAACTGATCTTGAAAGGTACAATATTTTGTCACTTCAGAGCACTAAGGCAGCCTGAGCGGCACCATAAAAGACACTCATAGAAGAGGACTTCCAGAACTGTTTCCAAAGTGCTAAATAGAGTGCGATTGACGCCACAGGGTGTTATGGCTTGTGTCTGGATGTTGGCCCCAAGGCCCCAGGCTGTCACAGATGGGGTTTTTCAGACTTGGCTGAATCTGGTATGTGGGATGCTCAGATCAAGTGTAGGACACTGGTATTAAGAATGCAAAGCTGGAATTAAGGATGGCATTTGTCTCTGACCAGGCCAGAATAGTTCTGGGTGTGGACAAAGGTAAGGCCCACACTTGGCGTGAATGCTACCTACCCTAAGGACATATATCCTGATGAGAATATATGGGACAATAAAGGGCTGTTCTATGCTGCTTGGCACTTCACTGCGAGCTGCCTTCTGTTTGCTCTATTTTGTCATCGACTGTCTGTCCTTTTTGCTGTTCCAATGCCATGCCACCCTGCCCGGAGCCAGCTGACCACTGGCTGCACCCTCTGCAAACTGAGAGCTGAGATGAATCTTTCCTCTCAGCAATGAGAAAAGTGACTAAGACGGGAAAATATCTTGAGTGGAATTAATGCCAATGTGGTGTTTAATAAAACTAAAGAGTGATGCAAGTTTTAAACATTCATGTTAACGTTGGATCAAACTCCCGATGTCATTATTCCAGGTTAATGAGTAGTTCACAAAACGATGTAACATTTTGAAGAAGCATCAGACACACTTGCTTATGGTAAGCTGAGATATTGTTTTACTGTACATTAGTCTGGGGCATTAGTAAGTGTGTGCTTGTGGCTATAGGTAGTGCTTTTCAGGCATGGCTGGACTTAGCATTGTTGATGTTGGGATGAAGGGTGTATAATTAATTGTGCTGTGCACTGATGTGTGTGTGTGTGTGTGTGTGTGTGTGTGTGTGTGTGAAGCAGAATAAAAGTGTATTTGAAATTCTTTAATGTAAAAAATGGAATAATGTGCATGCCATGAGATCATACAGAGTTACAGTGAGCAAATTTTCATCAGAATGCATTTCTTAGTAATGAGCACAGTATCTTTTCTTGTATGGGACATGAAGCCGTGTAGTAGCACAAAAGTTTTAATACTTCTATGAACAATGGGAAGCAAATTAGTTTTTAATCTCAAGCACTTGATAGAAAATAGAATTACTTGTGTATTTAATTAAAAGAAACATACCTTACAAGGTCAGCGTGTGTAGCAGCACAGAGAATGAAATTTACATAGGCAAAGGGGAGGAAAAACAAGGTAAATTTATCCATTTAAGCTTTTTCCACTGAGCAAGTTTATCTGAATATCTTCAATAATGCAAAGTATTGTTATTTTTTCCATTCAGCCAAAGAACTTGTGAATGTTGAACTGAAATTACAACCAATGTAGTTTAACCCATCACATATAATTTGAGCTGTTTATCCCATCAGCCCGTAGTGAGTTTTCAAAGACAGTTACAGTAGCCACTGAGGCTTCTCTATTTTGTATCAAAAGATAAAAGCAATGTGCATAGTTAAGTTCATCATAATGTTGACATTGCCAATATTTACAGAAAATTTATTCTGTAGCTGTAACTCTTATTTAATGAATTTTACCACTTTCTAAAGTAGTTATTATTATTATCCTCATAATATAGAAAAATAAATGGAAAAATATAATTTGTACTAAGAAATGAAAACTCTATTGGTAATTTCTTTTGATGTACAAAAACTTCTCAATAAGAGGAGGTCCCAGTTATTAATTCTTTCAAGTATTTCCCTTGCAGTTTGATTTTTGTTCATGAACTTTTTGCCTACTGCTATGTCTTTAAGATTTCCTCCTACTTTCTCTTCCAGGAGAATTAAGGCTTCTGCTTTAATGTTTAGATCTTTAAATCATTTTGACTTTAGTTTAGTGTACGGTGATAGATGTGGGTCAAGTTTTAGTTTTCCACATGTAGATAGCGAGTTTTCCAGCACCAACTGTTAAAGAGGCTATCTTTCTTCCAGAAAGCATGTTTGGCCCCTTTGTCAAAGATAAGGTAGCTGAGTGCATTTGTGGTTGCATCTGCATCTTCCAATCTATTCCACTGATCCTCAGGTCCATTTTTTGATAATATCATGCTGATTTCACCACAGTAGCTTTGTGGTATAATTGCAAGTCAGGAATTGCAATGCCTCCTACCTTATCTTTGTTTCCCAGAGTTGCCTTTGCTATTCTAGGTCTTTTCTGGTTCCAAATAAATTTTAGGAATGATTTCTCTAAGTTTGTGAGCTATGTTTGTGGTATTTTCATAGGAATTGCATTACATCTGTACAAAAATTTTGTGAATATGGCCATCTTTACAACATTGGTTCATCCTGTCCAGAAGCAGGGAATATCTTTCCATTTTCTGAAATCACCTATGATTTCTTTTTTTCAGAGTACTGTAATTTTCATTGAATAGATCTTTTACTTCTTTAGTTAAATTCCTTAGTATTTCATTTTCCTGTGATGCTATTATAAAAGGTATTGATTATCTTTGAGTTTTATAGGAATTGACATCTAAGAGTTTGCCTGGGATCTCAGAGAAGATTTCAAACTTGCACTTTTCAGCAATGCTGGAAGTGCTGAAATGTGAGCAACAGTTATAAATGGACTAAAGGCATTTGGATCAATGAGTAGTATGCCTGACTTTGCATTTTGTGGTCAGAATACTAGGATTCAGATCTGGAACATCCTCCCAAATGATCAGGTGTGTGCAAATAATTGGTCATGCTGGAGCTATGTGCATTGCTGGGTTCATCTTCTGGGACTGCACATACTACTAGTAGGTAGGGCAGGGTTGGAGATATTTGCCTGGGAAGGTAATGTGGAAGTGTGTATAGTTTTTCAGCCCCCCCCCAACTCTTTATTTTCTTGCAGCCATGGGCCAAGCACCTTTTTTTCTCAGCCATGTCCCTCTCTCATGGTGTTGCTGCTTTGGGACCAGCTGGCAGTGGACCAAAACCATGATCCAAAATTAAACCTCTTCCTTTACAATGTTGCAGCAATTATTTTGTCTCAGTGATAGAAAATTAACTGAGACAACTCCCACGATGTACTGGAGTTGCAGATATTTCTCACGGTCTCCTTATTGTTAAGTATTGATTTTCCTGTTTTCCCTTTCTAACTAATATGATCATTATTCTGCTTTCTAGATACTTACACTTTGTTCTGCTGATCAAATCGGTTATTGATCCTCCCTAGAAAGTTATTTCAAAGATTATGTTTCTGAAGTTTGGAATATTCTTATTTTCTTCTTGTGAGGCTAGAGATTAAGGAATTCTGATATATATTCATATCTCTTCATTTTACTGTATTTTATAAGACTATAGCTCACAGTATAGTCCAGGTAGGCTTCATTTTTGATTATCATAATTATGTGTTCTACCTAGATGTAATTGTAGGCCTGAGCCAATGTAGTATCTCCAGAATGCACTTAAAAAATTTTATAGTATGACAGACATTTCCGGTAAGGTGTATCTGGGCACTCTTAATTTTCTGTCATGTACTACCCCTATTTCTTCAAAATAAATCTAATATATATTTGCTCAAAAAAAGAAAAAGACATTAGAAATGCTAGTGGACCACTAATATGTTTCCTTAGTGTTTCTCTCTCTCTCTCTCTCTCTCTCTCTCTCTCTCTCTGTCTCTGTCTCTCTCTCATCTGTTTATCTGTGATAAGTTGTGTTGCTATAACCATGGGAATGCTCGTGTGACTGTTCTATGGTGTCACCAAAGCTTTTTGGCAGAAACATAAAAGGGGGATAACTAGGTTGAATGGAATGCCTAACTTCAGTCTTTTGAGGAAACTCCACACCAATTTTCATAGTAGTTGACTGAGTTTATATTCCTACCAAGACTGCAGAAAGATTCCTTTGATCCTGCACCCTAGCCAGAATTTGTTGATATTTGACTTTCTTGTAAGAGCCATTTTTTTTTTTTTTGGAGTAAAAGGGAATGCTAGTGTTCTTTTAATTTCTTTTTCTCTGATGGCAAATTATTTTGAACATTTTAATGGATTTATTGGACATTTGTACTTCTAAAATACGTGTATTTATTTCAGTGGCCCATTTTAAAATTTCTTTTATTTTTCTGGTTACGATATTTTGACTTCCTTGTAAACTCTAGACATCAGTCCTCTGACAAAGGAGTAGCAGAAAACATTTTTCTGATTTTGTAAGATGTTTGTTTGTTGTGTTGATGTTTCATTGGTTGTACAGAGCTTTTCATTTAACAAATTTCAATCAACAAATAATTGATTGAAATTTGTTGTTGATTCTTCATTCTATTTCTTGTAGAATAATCATTCTATTTCTTGTAGAATCATATACTTTCAAAATTTATCCCTATTTTATCTCACAACAGATTATAGTGCTTTTATTTTAATATCTATTCTTCTTGTTTTTTAACGATACAAAGCAGTGAGAAAAGCATTAGAAATGATACAATATTTCAATAAACAAAGTAATAGTAATTGAACAATGGTTGCCATATTGCATGATGCTATTTTCAAATTAGTTGTTCAGGTTACCAGATATTAAAGTACAAAATTGATTAAAAACAGAACATAAAAAGTTATAAGAAATTTAAAAGAAAAGAATAAGAGTAAAAACTTAAGGATTAACGCTGTTCTGTTTTTGATCCACTTTGATTTTATTTTGTCTATTATAAATGTAGATCTAGATTCTGCTTGTGTGTAACTGGTTCTCCTGGAACCATTTTTAAAAAGCCTTTTCTTTTTAGCATATTTTTTCTCATCAAAAATCAAATGTCGGGATTTTTTGTGACAGAACCATGCTGATTTTATCACTGTAGCTTTGCAGTATAATTTAAAATCCAGTATGGTGAGGCCTCTTATTTTGTTTTTCTTCACAGGAAGGTTATGAGCTAAGGAACTGGCATGGGGTCATCAGAGGGAGTTGGGACCTGTTCTTACCTGGCCTTGGAATTCCAGCTTCCAGAACTGTAAGAAAATAAATTTCTATTCTTTAAAGCTATGTATAGTCCTTCTTCATCATTTATTATGAAATATCACACTAAAGGCTAATTCCTGATGACTTTGGACAGTAGGTTAAAATTCAACATTAATCTTCTAGTGTGGACTTCTCTGAGCTTAAGTCAACAGTTCCTTCAAACATTTTTGATGTCGTGCAATTACATTCTGGTTTCTGAACAGCAACGACTTGTAGTTTGTCAACCCCTTATTAAAAGATCACAGTCCAGGCTGAATGTACTCCATATGTGGGATTTCTAAGGCAAAAGAAAATAATATGTCTGAAGTTAATTTCTGAACAGAATATTTCTATGAGTTCTATGTAGCATCATGTGGGGCTTTTAAATTTTAGCATCATAATGTTGAAAAATATTGTATTTGTAGTGCATTAGCTTTTCCAGATACTTTCCCCATAAAATCTTTCAATGTGTACACATAGCCAATTCATGTCTGGACAGCAAATTTACTTGACTGATGTATGTTTTATGTATGTTCCAGTTAAATTGATTTCACTTCAAAAATATACTTTCTGGTGCAAGGATATTTTCTGATTTGCAATTTAAATGTGCATTCACAGGATAATTTTTCTTTTCTTGCTATTGGAATTGAACTCAGGGCCTTGAGCTTACCAGGCAGGCACTGTGCCACTGACCTATATCCTATCTTTGAGTTTTGTGTTGTTTGGGATTGTAGAAAACTGCTATCTATACATTTTTTAGATTGTTCATTGAAATACCAAGAAAGTCAGAACAAAGTTCATAAAAATGAGATTAGTTATCGAGTTCATTAGTATGTCAATGTAGTATATCCTTCAAGAAAATGTCAACAGACTAGTTAATATTCTTTAGGAACCTTTTTCTTTTACTTTAGACAGGATCTCATAGTCTAGTTTAGGCTGCTTTTGAGTTCAATATGAACCTCAAGTTGAGCTTGAACTCATTGAGATGCTCTTGCCTCAGTTTTCTGAGTACTAAGATTATAGGCATGTGTCATCACACCCAATCTACCTGGGGAATTATTTGTTAAAAGAACAATCAATAAAATAAAATGAATATAAAATATCATGTAACTCACCAGAAGATCATAAACTACTTAGTATAGCCTATGTTCATGAAAAATATAGCAGTTTGCAATTTTATTAATCTCTCTATAAAATAAGTTTATATATAGAATCAGTTTATTTCATCTGACTTTTGAAGAAATTTTATTGTTTTGAATGTTTACCAATTTTTTACAAACTACCTATTTGATACAATATGCCATATTTTCCTCTCACAAATTCAGATCTATTTTCAAATTTGTGGCTTCTGAGTAAATATTTTGTCTCTTTAAAATTCATCTGCTTTAAATATTATAATTTAGACACAATCTTAACTTTTTTTTTTTTTTTGAGACAGGGTCTCGCTATGCAGTTGAGGCTGGCCTTGAGCTCACTTTTGTAGCCCAGGCTGGTCTCAAACTAGCACCAATCCTCCTGCCTCAGCCTCCCAAGTGCTGGGATTATAGGCGTGAGCCATCACGCCCGGCCTAACAATCTTAACTTATATAAAAATATTCAGCAGTGTTTGAAAATCCTAACCATCCTGCTAAGTCAGTTTATGATTGAAAACTTTATTATGTTTTCTGGATTGAGGACTAACTCTTCTTGGAGGAAAAGGCTGAAGTAAAACATTAAATTTTCCTAATATTATTGTTTTCCATGAACAAGATTCCATTCCCATCCTAGCTTATTTTGCTTGTTTTATTGTAAATCCATGTTTAAATGGATTCCAAGAAGACTATGTTATGAAGAACCACCATATATATATATATATATATATTATATATATATATATAATATATATATATATATATATAATATATATATATAATTTTCTAGTGCTTATCATTTTCTAGAGCTGTTCAACTTAAAGAGGAAAGAGTTACTTTGCCCCATGTTTTCAGAGGTTTCATCGAGGGTTGGTTGGCTCCCTGGCTTTTGGACCTGTGTAGAAGGAGCATATTATGGCAGGTATGTTACGGCAAGGTTTCCACTTATCGCCATTGGGAAGTAAAAGGGAGAGAAGAGGATGGCCTGAGTCTCAATGCCTTTTTCAAGATCATACCTCACTGTGCTGTCTTCCGGTAGGCCCCACCTCTGAACGTTTCTTCAACCTGCCTACTGTCACAGGCTTGGATCCAAACCTTCAGCGCAAGGATCTTTGGGAGGCAGCTCAGATGCAAACTGTAGCAATGCTGGTTTTCATAGCATTTGTGTCAGTTTGTTAAACATATTTCCTGAAAAAGCTTAAATTCATAGTCTTTGATGACCTAGGTTCTATAAGAGCAATTCCTAAGCTATATAGTGTAGATCATTAGTTTTCTAAAAGATATTATATATAATATAAAATTAAAATATCTGCATATCAGTATTTAATATGTTAGTGGAACTGAAATAATCCCATATCTATCAACCTTTTGAAATTTGTATAATAGAAATGTCATAGAATTACATCACATAAGCATGAAGTGTTCTTCAGAGGACCTCTTATCAACTATTGCCAATAATACATTTGAGAAAATAGTGAATGGAGTCCCTAGCACACAGAACTTTGATACAAAACGCTTGATCATAGAAATAAGAGTGATGAGGACACATTCTTTCTAGATCCTTCTTTGAGGGAGGATTTTTGCTTGGCTGTGGAGAATGCAGTCAGTCATGGCCTCGAGCTGTCGGCTCCTAGAGCAGCTGCTGCAACGTTCACCATTCTACAACAGGCTTCAGGTGGTGCCTGAACACAGCAGCCTAAAAAGAACTGCTTTTCTTCAGGCCCAAAGTAGCATAGTTCTGATGGGCAGGATTTGCACCAGCAAGGCTTCCTGCTAGATCAGGCAAGGTGTTTGAAGACTTCATTGCAGCTGAAGTCTCATTTTTTTCTTCCCAATCCCACTTTTGTCTTCTGGTATAAGGTGCTAATTCTTTTCCCACCCTAAAGACACATCAACATCGGATACTTTAGAACTTCGGGGATATTTCAAAGACATAATTTCCTTTAATAAAGTTTGAACCAATTTTCTCTGGACAAATACATTTTAGTGAGAGGTGGAAGAAGAAAGAATGATCCAGGCCAGAGGCAGAGTTAGAGCCAACTGACCCACAGAGGGGCGTGCCCATGTGAACTGGACACGAGGACAGAGTAAACTTCAACCATGACTGTAGCCAGCCAGGAATAGTGAAAGGGCAGAAAGAAAATGGATGTGCAATGACAAATATAGTTGTTCTTTGGCCACATTTTTTTTGGTTGCCTTAATGATAGGACTAAGCTCGCAGTACTTCTCTGGTCTCAGAGCCAAGAACAAAGCCAACCTTAATTTTACACAAGACTATAAATTAAGGTCTGGGCCAGATCATCAGCTCATTTCATTATCTTGCCTCATTTCAAACCCCTTCTGAAATCAGCCTCACAACTAGCTGCGGGAAGTGGTGCTGCTGACTCAGCCCAAGTATTTTTAGGCTGAGATTTACATGAAGACAAACCAGTCAATTCAAGGGAAAATAAAATTGTCTGAAACCCATCACTGGGCCAAACTGAATCACTTTACTGGGATACATAAGCAATATTACTGTTGTAAAATCTGGCCACAGTGAAAAGATACACTATTGAATAGGAACAAAATTATATTTAAAATATATAAAATGTAACCTTATGTCATTATTATTATTATTATTATTATTATTATTATTATTATTATTATGTTTTTGGGTTCGGAGTCTCACTATACAGCTCAGACTCGGTAGTGCTGCTCCTGTTTTCAACCTCCACAGCACTGAGATTAAGGGCATATGTCACCACGCCTGGTCTCTGTGGCTCACTCAGCATACCTGTGAGTGGGGCCAGAGTAGTATGTGCTGTTGGGTATCAAACCCTGGTCCCTGAGCTTGCTAAAGCAGGTCCCTAGGCCACTGGGCTATCTCGCTGACCCTTAATTTATATCTTATCAGTTGAATTAATTACTAAATTAGTTTTCTTAATTATGTTTCTGTAGACTACCTTTTTTCTCACTGTGTCCTGTGACATAAAAGCAGTGTCTGCCCTGTGCTGCTCCACAGAATGACCTTTCGGAAGGTGCCATGTTGAGGTATTTAAAATTTTGCATCTTGAAATAATCTTTGGAGAGAAGGAGATGCTTTACTTCATCTTCTCTACCCATACCAATAAACTGAATCTACTTTATATAGCCAGAAAAAAAAGAGGTACTGTTCTTGAATATAGTAGTATTATGAATTAAAAACTGGTAATAATACAATTTGTGGGAAGTTTATCTACACCCAATAGACATGAATCAACATAAAAATGTCAGATGTGTGCAGAGTTTAGCATTTCTTTATGAATTTGAATTTTAAGCAAAACAAATGAAGCTTAATAATAAATCTTCTCAGAAAACTAAACATGTTTTCTACTCTGGGTCTACTTTCTGTCCCATATTCTACTCCATGGATTTCTATGAATAATAGGTATGAGAAATGATTTACAAAGATCTGTAAACATGTAAGATATAGCATATTGTAATTATTTGTGTTTAGCATCAAGCTAAATGTCAGATCCTAAAATGCCCTACATTTCTCTGATGATAGAGCAGTCAAGTACCTATGTTGAGTAGTTTGATCACTGTACTAGGAGATATGTTGGCACCAGTAACATCTGGACAGATGCTGAAAATATAAGAACATGGTCAAACTTCTACAGTTACATGGAAGAAGTGTTATTATTCTACTTGCGATGATAGACTTGATATTTCTGTTAATCGGTTTTACTAGTCTTTTTTCCATAGCTTGATCATCAGCAATTTAAAGGACGAAATGGTATTGACTCATAGTTTTGGACATTTCATTCCATGCTTGGCTATCTCCAGGGCAGAAAAGTCAGGACAACACGGCAGAGGAAAGCTGCCCACACAGCAGGTTCCAGGAAGCAAAGAGGGAAGAAAAAGAAGCAGAGACAAGATAGACCCTTCCCTAGTAACCAGCTTCTCTAGCTCAGCCCTCTTAACCCTAACAGCATCCAGGTGCTAGTTGTGGTTTTCAGAAGGCTTACTGAGAAATGAATTTTTTTCAATATCTCTAAACTTAACTTTCCTTAACTTCTGAGACTCACTATAGTGAGGCTCTTTTAAAAAAATCAAAAACAGTTATCCACAGATATGGATCTTATTCTCCGGGACATTTACTTGATAGCCTTCAAGAAAAAGGAAAAAAGTTATATAGATATTTTTAAAATGTGAGATTCTGAGGGTTATGGGTATAACTCCATGGTAGAGTATATGCTTAGCATTGGCAATCCCTTGGATTTAACATTCAACACTGGAAAACATGCTTTTTAAGATCTTTTCCTGGCAGATGGTTTCTGTATCTCTTTCGTTTTCCTTAATGGCATGCCTGCCCAGTATGGTTATTGTAATGGCTAAGTTGAATGAGGGTACTGGACCTAACTCTATCTCAGTTACTCTAATTAATCTTTTTAAATTGATTTGGCCCTTGATGCTGTAATGTTTCCTTCCTCTCATAGACTGTACATTGAGTTTATTGGTAGCCCAGACTGAAGTGAAAAATATATTATGTTTCTGGGAATTTTACATAACTTTTTTTGTACCTGACTTTTTTCAACAAAGTTGTTGTACATGCGTGAGATGCGTAAGGGATAAACTAAGTTAGAACTCCTGCAATTGGACACAATAACTTTGAGGATGGAGATGGAGAATAGTATAATATTGGTATCCAGTGAGGAGAAATCTCAGCACCTAGAAGGTATGCTAAGACAGAGAGCAATTTCTCAGAAGTTCTAAAGACATTCTCCACAAGGAAAACACCTCAAAACCACCCTCCCAAACTACTGCATCAAGCACCTTAATTTTTTCTTCTCCCACAACTCAGTTTTAATTAGAATGAGGTTATAACTATCTTTTATCCTATCTAAATGTCTATAAGACATTGTAGATTATGGTCTTGATTCTTCTACCTCTAATCAGAAATACCTGTAAGAATCTTCAGATATCTTTCTGACACCCACTTCTTTAAATATGGCTCCTTTGTTCCCCATCTGAACAAATGCACCTTGTTTGTTAACATAGACAAACATAGCAAGCAAAACAGTTCACCTCAAGATTTCCACTCCAGTTAAGATGAAATCATACCTATTTGAACTGAAACTAAAACTGTAAGTTTCATCATGTTATTTTGGGGGCAGTACATGAATACACTGTCATCTGAAACCTTATTAGTGTAGGTTCTACTTAAGGGTTCCATAATTGTAAAAGTGCATTTTTAACTCTAGTATACTAGGTAAAACGTTTATTTTGTGCTTCTTGTGCAAAACACAGAAATAAGCTTTCCTTCATTCCAAAATTATGATGCTTTATACATTAAAGGAAATTATGAAAGCCTTTCATATTAAAGAAACGCCAATGCATAATATAATCTTCAGAATCCTACAGAATTCCTTCCAAAGCAATGATAACTTCAATTACCCATGGGAGCTTCCAGAGATCACCTAATGTTATCTGTGTAGAGAATTAATGTATACAATAACAGTCATTCAGTGTGAAGGATAAGAAACTTATCTCTGACTTAGGCAGAAGTGCTACCACCTTGGCCCTGAAAGGCACTGGAGTCAGTATCAACTCAGTGTCAGGCACTGTTTTATGGATGATTAAATTGACCAAGGCATTCTTCCACATCAATGCATTGAAAGTGTAATTGCCAGAACTAAATGTGATGTTAGGGTTAGAGAAAGAGAGAAGGGAAATATATTAATTCAAAGAGAAATCCACCTGGCTCTGTGAAATACATTTGGCAGTTTATGGTATTTATTCAGATCATTATGTAAGAGGCTTTGGAGGCCTGATTTGAGGTCAATATTGCCAGTTTGGACTTATTCAAAAGATTTGAGTCTTATTGATTTTTTTTCTGTATTTGATGCTTTCTGATAAAAAATTATTCAAATTTTCTCAAAGACTTTTTATTCATATTAATATCAACCAGGAGGGTGGCTGATGGAATAAGAAAAATTACCAGAAGCCAAGATGGCATATAGCAGATTGTACAAAAATAAGATCTGGGTAGTGTTGAGCAATGGATCTTTTACCTAGGGCTTTTTCACTTCTTCTGGGAAGAAGCACTGACAGCTGTTATTTTCATCTTTCCAAGAATGTTTGGTTATAAAAGCCCTTAGGAATTTCAAGATAGTGCTTTCCTTTGAGTCAGATGTCTGGCTTGCATATAGCTAAGAATGATAGAAATATTTTTTTTTCCTAAACCAAACAATTGCTTGGTTACTGAATGTTATAAAATACCTGGGTTCCTAAGGTCAGTGTACCTCTGCTACACCAGGTGTCACACTGTGCTTTCTGGGACTCTGCACGTACAGTGACCGGAGAACCTAGCATACGAAATTTTGATATTATTGCTACTTCCATCACTGTATGAAGTGTAGCATTTGTCTCTGGTCTCTGGTCTATCTTTCTTAAATATTCATTAATCCAGGGGAGTATAACTCATTAGTTGTTATATAAGGCAAACTATTAAAGTTATTGTTCCTGGCATTCATCAGCTTTAGGATGTAGCAACAGTAAGAGTAAAGGACTTCCTATCTGTTGTTCATGAGTGTTAAATGGGAACTAGCAATTCTTCTGATATACAGCTGCCAGAGGCCTAAATTATTACATAGCTGGCCATAGCAGATCATTTTTATTTGTGTTCCAATTAGAAAATAAATCTTTTTGACAAGAGAAATATACCCAACCATCATCCTATTGTGGCTACCACGTGAGCAAAAGATACAACTAGTGAATCTATTATAAGCAAAGCCTATACTACCAGTGGTGGCGGAACTATGGCACATGAGTTATTTGGGTTGCTTTGCAAAACATAATAATGTATGCATTGTTTTTCTGAACTAAAACCTGGTTATTCGGGTTTAGTTGTAGCACTGGAAGTTTTATAATAAATTAGTGGGTTTTGGATTATAGCTTGAGTACTCACCTCTAAAAGGTTCCCCATCACTTTTAAGGGATAGAGAAACAGATGTACATGACTAAGCAGACACCTTAATAAGTTATCATGAAGCAAAGCAGTAAATCAGATCTGATGAGTGAATTTCAAAGAAGTGAACTTTCAATTGACTTTTAAGTTTATAAAATAAACTGTTAAAGAATTTTACAAACAAAAAAAATAAGTAAGGTCTTAAAAGAGAAGTAAAATCCTATCCTAAAATTCTAAGAAAGTCGCCGATTTGGGACACTATGACAACTGTGGCCCTAGAACAGTCTAGGAAAAGAGTGACCCTGGCTCGTTTTGACAACAATAATTTCATCCATTGTACTTGTTTTGGGTAATTCTATTGAACAAGAAGGAAAAGGATTAAATGAGAAAGACTGAAAAACATGCACCCTTGGTTAATTTAAAGTTCACGTAGATCCTTTTATGTTTAGCAACTTGAGTCATTATTCTTATAAACATGAGAATTTGAGTTCCTTCAGCAATCACTATGCCCAGGTAATGCATAACCAAGCTGGCATGAGATTATCAAATGATTCCTCTAGTCAACTCCCTGCTGGCTTATTGATCCACAGTTATGGTGCCTGTTAACCCATGCTGGCAGGCTGTGAAGAATAATAAAGTATCACTATTGTGAAAATCACACCTGCTCTGCGGTGATTTCCCTTCTCATGAAAGGCCACTGTGAAGAGATGGCATATGGTGTGAACCCCAGGTGGGCATGCGAAGAAGACACACCTGCTCAGTTGAGGAAAAAGCTATGCAATGATTCTGAGCTGGCTCTCTGTAGGCTGCAGCTACTGTACCATTTGTTATTTATTTATTTATTTATTTTGCTTCATAATGATAAGGGGAAATGTAGATGACATATTAATTATGAGATTTAGCTTTGACATACCTTTGTTATAAATCAACAGTCATCACAGTATTTTATAGTGTGGTTTGTCTTTCTTTTACAAGATGTTAATGTATGATTTGTCAATAAATTATATCATAAAATAAATTATAAATTCAAATTTGTTTTGAGTTAAATATACAAGTTAAAATTACATTTATTTTTATTCACTTTTTAATTTTTATTTAAATAAAGTATACAATGATTACACCCCCCCATGCAGTGTACATGTGCATAACACTTCTCAATTCTTTTCTTATTTCCTTCCCCTCAGCATATTTCTTCTCTGTCCATTTTGTGATCTCTTTCCTGTCTGCGAAAGAACTACCTCTCTATTTCCTGTTATCAACCTTTTATTTTGCTATATGTCTCACATATTCACAGTGAATTTTACTATGTTTGCTTAATGATAAATATGAGATAACGCTTCCATTTTCCTCATGGAGAAGTACTATGATATCATTTTTATGGATGAAAACTTGAATGAAAGAGGGAAGAATAAGGGAAAGTAAGAAAGCAAGAGAAGAACTTAGATAAGTAATGATAGATAGTATTGAAAGACCATTGGACCAGGAGAAGAGAAAGAGGGCTGTCACTTTTGTCACTTAGGAGTTTTCCAGTTTAAAAATTCTATGTAATTTCTTTGAGTTAACATGGTCATCATATAATTATCTCCCAGCATTACTGCATCAAACATGATAATGTATATATAAACATTCTGGTACATAAGTGTAATCCCAGCCAGAAAATTGTAGATTCAAGCTGAGCCAAGACAATTAAGGAATTTAAAAGATATTTTAATATACTTCCTTTTAAAGTGTGGGTTGGGGATGTAGTTTAATATGAACCTTTAGTCCAATCCCTAGTACCACAAGAAAAAAAAAAAAAAAAGAATCCTGTACCTAAAGTACTATACAAGTCTATGAGAGAATTATAATTAATAAAAGGAAAATATCTCTTTTTGAACACAACTTTTTCAAAGAAAATTTTCAAAAATCATCCTCACTTCCTCTTAGGGAGGTTTTATTTATTTGTTTGTTTGTTTGTTTGTTTGTTTGTTTTTGCAAGAGCAGGGATAGAGCTGAGGCCATTGTGCTTGCCAGGAAAGGGACTGTTCCACTGAACTATTTTCCCATCGCCTTAAAGTCAATTTTGTAAAGATTACTTTCAACTGATATTTTCTGCATTGATTCATTGCATTTGACAGCATGATTCGTAATTCATTTCCATAAAACAAATTTTCCTACAATATTCAGAAAAAATCACTTAAAATTGAATGAATGATGGTGTTTACACATTTACAAATTATAAAATACAAATGATACATACCAAATTGCTCCATTACTTTTAAAGGCATTGTCATTTATATTGGTGGTCATAAGTTCAGAATCCATTTAATATATGAATGTTTGAATATCAAGTTGAATGAAATATTTAATCTATTTACCTCAAAAATTGGAACAAATTGTTCATTTAAGGCGTAAAAATATTTTTAATCTTTCATTTTATACATTAAAGATAAAATATTTGTATACATTATCCAGAGACATTTTTTTCTGCTGATTCCAAGGGAAACTTAGGTGAGCAAAACTTTGTGGTTTTGCAGAAATGCAGTATAAGTGATTGTAAGTTAAATATATTGACTTATATGACCTCAGTAGGTTTTCTTCTGGCTACTCTATATGGATTACTTATAAAACTGGATGCAAAATGGCTGATACTGCAAGAATTGCATATTTTAGCCCCCGTAGTTAAAGACCCATCCAACAATGGGCATTTGAGATAAATACATATTTCTCAAGGGAAGAAATACAAATGGCTAATAAATATAAGGAAAAAAATGTTCAACATCACTGCAAATTAAAAAAAAATTGAGTTATCATCTCACCCCAGAAAGAATGGCTGTCATAAAGAAATCAACAAATAACAAATGCTGGAAAGGCTGTGGACAAAAACAAACCCTTCTCCACAGCTCAAGGGAATATAGATTGATAAAATTACTATAGAATTCAGTGTGGAGACTCCTATAAAAACTAGGAATGGAAATCCCATTCAATCTTGCTATTCCCCTTCTGGATATTTTCCCAAAAGATATAAAAACATCATGCCATAATGTTATACATGCACCCATGTTTATAGGAGCACAAGTTATTATAGCCAAATCTTAGAAACAACCAAAATGTCCATCACTTGAGGGATGAATGGAAAAGATGTGATATTTTTATTCAATGTAGTATTACCCAGCTATAAAAAAAGAAAAATTGGAAGCCTGTATATGTAAATGGATGCAACTAGAGGGTATACACATAAGTGAAATAAATCAGACGCACATGTGTAAATATTGTCTCCCTAGTGTAAGAACATAAAAGAATAAATAAAGCCTGAAAGGTATAAAATAGCAAAATAAAAAGAAACTGAACTTCAGTATTAAACAATGAATATATGAGAATGGCAGAAGCAAAGGGAGAAAACATGTAAGCATATGTCCAGAATGGCTGAGATGATTGTACCATAAATTTTCAAAAGATTTTGAAAAACAGCAGTTAATGTTTAGAACTTTCACCTTGACTAACTCTGTATGCTGATATTAGGAATCTGAGCAATTACAACAGTTATGGCAGTGTGTAATACAAAATCCATGGCTGAATGCCTCTCATCTTAGTTCTCTAAATGTGTACTGTTGCTAATGTCCTACCAACTATCACACTTGTATACATTAAAACAAAAAAAGACAGGGAAAAAATTAAGATTTTTTGAAAGCAAGAGTTAATACTCAATTACTTGACCAATTTTGTTATTCTGAGAAACAGTTTGGATGATAGCAATAGATAATATAGCAACTGTTATTAATTAGTTATTCTTGCTTTGAAAATTTGTAACATATGTATTGTATCTTTCCCTGTTTCTGTCTTTCTTTGTATTTGTTTTTGCTTTGTTTTACTGTTCAAAATAAAATAAAATTGAATTTAATTTAAAATATATACATAGTAGCCTTTTATCTGTGAAACAGTTGATTAAATTTTTTGCATATTTAGGGAAGGGTCTACAACATATTCAGGGTTTCACTAGTAGACAGGACTCATAGTGACCCACTTGTTTACAGCCTCCCAAGAGCTGGGATTACAGATGCGTACCACCACACCCAGTCTCAATTGCTCTCTCAGCATGCCCAGGGGTTGGGCTTAGTACAGCAGACCTCAGGATCAATCCCCTGGCCCCTGTGCCTGCGTGCAGGAGCTTTAATCTGCTGAGCAATTTGGCTGGCCCTGAAATCCTAATTTTCAATTCTTTGAAGTATTTGTTGTTCACTTTTGATATATTTTCAACTGAGAATCAAATATTCCAAATTCATCTTGAGCATATTTCATATTATACCATTCATTTGATTACAATAAAATGTGGTGAATTATATTTAAAGTACTCTATGATATTCAGATATAAACTTAAAACTAAATTCTCATTATATTCTCCACAGCAGAAGATTAACTCAAGTTCATGAATTTAATTTTTCCAATAGTGATTTTGACAATCGGAATGGGACTCTATTTTCTCTGCTGTATGTTCTAAAATGTCTTAGTTATCAAAGAGATGGGTAAATATTTATGTTTGTGCAAAATAAGTTATGAAAATTTCATGAGTAACTTTTCTTATCAATTTTATTATCATTACTTTTATTATTATTTATTGTATTGTATTTAGTACAGGGTCCACTATGCAAATCAAACTCATACTGGTCCTGTTTCCCAGCCTCCCAAGTGCTGGGACTAAAGATGTGCACAGGACTCTATTGCCATCTCAGTGGGCCCCTCAGGTGGGGCTGGCACACATGCCAGGAATTGAACCTTGGTCCCTAGATCTGCCTTAGCAGGCACGTTAATCCGATGAGCTAACTGGCTGGCCCAATTTTATTTTAGAGTATATCATCTTCAAAGGCCGTTGGCAAGGACACCTGAACTTTGGCAACCTAAGAGATACATTAAAATAGACTCTAAGAAGTGTATGGTGGGGCCAGGAAGATAGCTCAGCAGCATAGACACCTGCCTGGCAAGTGCAAGATCCTGAGTTCAATCCCTGGTACCGAAAAATAAAAAATGAAAAATGGGGTGATATGATGTGAGATGTAAAGAGCATTAGGTTTCATCTTAAAGTAATCCAAGTATTTTGAATGTAAGAAGAATGGGAGATCAGAAGTCCAGATTTGTTGTCCAGAAGATCAGTCTAATTAGAATGTGTAAAGTGGCCCCGATAGACTTTGAGAATCCAGTCAAAACGATTATGATGTCAACAGTTAGTACATTTTTAGACGTCTTTCTTTTTCCTTTAAAATATTTTTATTTTTTGACAGATAAAAACTAGATTTATAGGGTACCACATGCCTTCATATCAGAGTACCAATTGCTTCAAACGCCTATCATTTTTTAAAATTTTATTTATTTATTTATTTTTTCTTGTTTCAGAACCTTTGTTTGTTTATTCACTCATTTTTATGGCTGGCTCAGCCCGCCCCGAGGGTAGGGCTGGCAAAGCATGTGGTGCCGGGGATCGAATCGCGGTCCCTGAAGCCGCCCAAGCCTTCCTATGCAGGCGCTTTAGACCACTGAGCCATCCCGCCAGGCCCCACGCCTATCATTTCTTGGTGGTAAATGCATTCCAAATTCCTTCTTTGAGCTTTCCTGAAATTCATGAATACTATTCTATACTACCTATAGTCATCGTATTGTGTAATAAAACATCAAAATTTATTTGTCTTTTCTAATTCTAACTTAATATCCATTTGTCAGCCATTCGTGATCATGTCTTTGTAATTATATTCTCCATAGTACAATTTTCCAAAAGTTTTTTTTTTTTTTTTGTAGCCTGAAATGTATATATAAAATATTAATCAAGTATAAATTTATTGAGGCTGGAGAGATAGCTTGGTGGTCTCAGTGCCTTCCTGGAAAGCCCAAGAACACAGGGTTGATCTCTGCTACTGCACATCACGTAGGCCCTGTAATCCTGGGCATGCAGTGTCCTGTTGGTCATGGAAACTGGACAGGGTAGCAAACACCTGTAATCGCAGCACCAGAGAGGCTGAGACAGGAGTATCACTATGAGTCCGAGCTGCATAGTGAGGTCCTGTACCAAATAAACAAATAAAAGTTTACTTTAAAAAAGAATAAATTTACTTTTACTGAGAATAGTAATAATCAATAGTTATAGCACACTGGGGGAAATGTGATATTTTGAATAGCTGCAGTAACATTATTTATTTTGTATTAGTTGATGCATTTGAGGCAGAAAACATTTTAACCTTATAATTGATAAGAAATCTGATAAGTAGTATTCTAGTAGCAGGCCTATAAATAATGTAAATCACAACGCTAGTGGGAAAGTTTTTATTATCTACAAAATACTATATTTAGGTTTGAAAAATAGTTATTAAGCAGAATAAGCCTGGCTGAGTAAAAACGTTGGTTTAATTAAATGAGTAAGTTTGAAGGAAGAAGCAAGTCCTCGGGTTGCACCCCCACAAAACAACAAAGTCAGCAGAAGTAATTCACCAGCACTATTCTTCATGGCTGGTGACAATTAACAAGATTTTTCACTTGGTATTTGCATACACTTCAGGAATTTAAAAAAGGTAACAAAGCTGAAACAATCCATAACAATGAGTTGGAGTTGTAGAAGGCACTGACAGTGCTGAACAGTAATTTGAATGACAGTGTCATGACAATGAATAGCCAAAGCAATGCTGAGAGAGGGCTCTTTGCTGGCACCGTCAGACACAAAACAAACTGTTCTGCGGAAAGATTAGATTATGTGTTCACTGAAAGAATTGTCGTATGTACAGGAGAACAATTGGCTTTCATCCTTTGGTCAATTGATAGCTGTGACATCTAAATTAGGAGTAATGAGGGCCCATTGAATCTACTATCAATGAGTCTATTTGGCAAAATTTATTACTCCATTCATCCTAGTTCTTTATTTTCTGCAGTTGATCCCATCTCGATAACAAGTTTCATTTTGCTTACTTATGAATCAATTGTGGCAGCAGCTTATACAAGGATAACTATATGTAAAGAAGAGCTCGGGAATCTTTTCTAAAATTTCTCAATGACTATATTCATGCATGTTCAGTTCTTTATTCATTTGTCATTCGCTGTTGCTTATCAGGTATATTTTCAAAGGTGAATATCTGCAATCCAAAAAGCCTGGGTCAAATGAGTCATAACTGTATGATCTTAGAGGAAATAAGGGAATTTGATTAGCTTCAATTTTGTCTTCTTTCTTTTCAGTACCAGGGATTGAACTCAGGACCTTGCACTTGCCAGGCAGGCACTTGTGCCCCTGATTTTTTTCATTTATTAAATGAGAAATATCACATTTTGTGGACTATATAGTTCACTATTTGGCATTCACTAGGAAATATTGATAGAATAATATTAAGTGCTGTCAATGAATTGACAAACAGAAGTAGAAATATTTCATGATGTCTCCAGCTTAAAAGCTAGCAATTAATTATATAGCGACACTGTTATGGTTTGTGTCTAGTTGGGCCCACGGGGCCTCATGCTGTCACTGGGGCTGCTTCTATAGTTTGTGATTTATTCATGACTCAATGCTGAGATTATGGGTATGAATGCTACACTTGTCCTAGGGCAGATAATCTGCATACAAATGTAAGGAGGGGTAAAATTTTACCTAGCTGCCCCTCCCTTTGCTCTTTGCTGTTTTCCACCAATATTAATGGTCATTCTCTTTCATGTGCTTCTCTGCCTTAGAGCCAAATGAGTATGGACTAAAACCTCCACCAAATGTGAGTTAAATAAAACTTTTCTTCTTTAATTCTGGGTATAGGGTGTTTGTCCTAGCAACAAGAGAAAAGTAACCAAGATAGACCCATATGCTATATTGTGATTACTACTAGCAAGAGTAATAGCACGTGAATGTAAACAAATGAATAGTAAGGTCATTTGACATAATTAGAAACTTAAGATTTCCTAAAGAAATATCCACTTACATGATACATGAAAGTTGAATATATTTATGATGTGTGTGTGTGTGTGTGTGTGTGTGTGTGTGTGTGTGTGTGTGCATGGACGATTTCAAGACTTGAGAATATTGTATGCAGAAGCACTGTAGTACCAGATGGCTTGGAAGTAGAACAATTAAAAGGATGCCTTAGGATATACAAAGCAAATGTGTTATAACACAGTAAAGTTAGTGTTGAACAGTGAGGTACAGGTTAAATGAAATATAACTTTGAAGAATTTATTTATTGATGTTTAAATGATTTATGCTGGAAACAGAGGCAAAATCAGGTTGGATTGGAAATATTTAAAGTTCACTAAGTTTTTATCAGCTTCTATGAAGCAATGTCTAGAAAACATATATGCAGTACCAACTTTCAGAAATGCACATCTCCATATTATTAATATGGTACAGTATGAGAAGGAAATGAATTCAGGGTTGCATTCCAGTGGTTTAGGTCAAAACCCAGTATCCACCCTGCTGACCAAGGATCCTTCATGATACACACCTCTGTATTCAAGGACATAGTTATCATCAAAGAACAATGCTTCCACAACAGTATTGAGTGCTATCATTGGAATTCTTACAGTTCTGCTATATATATCACTTTCCTATACTCTTGTTTATTTTTACTTATTCAGACATATAATTCAAAAGAAAAAAATTGAATTAATAGAGAAAGTATTTTATACAGCTTTTTTGCACTTTGAAAGGTTACTAATGCCTATGATTCTTTTTAACAATAGTGTTTGGAAATGTTCTTTCTTTTTTTGGCGGGGGCATGGAGGAAAAGGGTCTACAGGATGTTCAGGGTCTCACTACTAAATCGGACTTGCAGTGATCTTCCCAAGAGGTTGGGATTACAGGCACATGCCACTACTTCTAGTCCCAACTGCTGTCTCAGTGTGGCCTGGTGCCTGGGTCAGCATGGCAGGCCTTGAGATCAAACCCCTGGCCCCTGTGCCTGCTTATAGGCACCTTAATCAAGAAGGGATGAATATGTCTAAATGAATTCTCAGAAGCTGAGTGGTCGTATCAATGAAAACATCTGTGTAGTGCATTATTCAGCCATAATGGCTTTCAAGTGAATTGAAATTATCTTACTTAAAATATTGACTGAATTATATTTTTTCCTTGAACACGTGTATGTGATAAAAAATAAACACTATATTGACCAAAAGTATGACAGTTATTGTTGCTTCCTGGGTATAAATTCTGCTGTACAGATGGATTCTCAACTGTTTATATTGTTAGAAAAGGTCCTGTGAAATATGCAATACTATACTCTTTAATTTCATTTATTACAAGTACTCTTCACTCATTGGTCTCTACCTGCACTTGACCTATTTCAATCTAATGCCAGTACCAAGAAGTCATTACCGTGGCAGAAGGGTCGACAGAAATTAGAGCTCTCAGTATCTCTCTGATTTCACCACTTTTCTCCTGGCTGCCAGGCTGTGAAGAGTGGGAAAATCTTTTCACTATTGTACTTGTTTTCCTTTCTAACTGGTGTGCTCCCCAACAAAGAGTTTTTTCCAATCTTCCTAAGTCTGTATTCAAAAGTAACCTGAGTGAAGTCTTTTACCTGAAAGAAGGGCTACAAAAGCAGTCCACCCTCTACCATTATTCTTTTTTGGCAACTCAGACTTATGTTTTCTTTAGCACATAGCATAATACAATTTTCTCTCTTTTGTTTAATAAATGTTTTTATTTTTCACCATAAGAACATGAGCTAGACAAGTGTAGGAGATGCCAGCTGAATTGTAAAATTGTGTAGCTCAAATGTTCAAAAGATAAACATCGGAAGTTAAAAATTCAGATTAAACCTTCAAAGATAGAACTCAACAATTTGGAGTTACAGGAAAAAAATATATCTATCTATCTATATCTATATCTATATCTATATCTATATCTATATCTATATATCTCTCTCTCTATCTCTATCTCTCTCTCTCTCTCTCTCTATATATATATATATATACATATATATATATATATATATATATATATATGTAATCTCAGCACACCCCAGAGGTGAGGCCAGCATGGCAGACCTGAAGGATATCAACTTCTCTGACTTCTGGAAGAATTATCCAGAGGAATTAGACAAGGAAAAGAAATAAAAGGAATAAGGATAGGAACAGAAGCAGTTAAATTATTTTTATTTGCAGAAGACATGATACTTTACATAGATGATCCCAAAAAGTGTACCAAAAGACTTGTAAATTTAATAAACAAATTCAATAATGTAGGTTGATACAAAATGAAAATAGCATTCCCATACACAGTAAACTCACTAAGAGAAATTAAGGAAATCATAACTTTAATAATAGTATCAAAAATGAAATTATTATAAGTTATCATAGCAAAGGAAATAAGAGACCAATACACTGAAGATCATAGTTTTCTGAAAAAAGAGAAAAGGAGGATATTAAAAAAAGAAAAAAATGGGAAGGCCGGGTGTGGTGGCACACGCCTGTAATCCCAGCACTCAGAAGGCCGAGGCAGGAGGATCGGTGCAAGTTTGAGACCAGCCTGGGCTATAAAAGTGAGCTCAATGCCAGCCTGAACTGCATAGCGAGACCCTGCCTCAAAAAGACAAAAAAAAAAAAAAAAAAAAAAAAAAAAAAAAAAAAAAAAAAAAAAAAAAAAAAAAAAAAAAAAAAAAAAAAAAAAAAAAAAAAAAAAAAAAAAAAAAAAAAGAGAAGATAGCCCTAGCCCATGGATAGAAAAAATGAGCATAATGAACTTTGCCATACTCCCCTAATTGTTTTACAGATATAATGCAGTCCTAGTGAAAAAAACATTGGCATATCTCAAAGAACCAGAATGCAGAAAAGGGGGCTGGGGAGAATAGCTCAGGGGTACAAGTGCCTGCCTAGCAAGTGGAAGGTCCTGAGTTTGATCCCTGGTTCCACAAAAAATAAAAAAAAAATAAAAAAATAATTAAAAAAAAAACTAGGAGGAAGCCAGAATGCAAAAAAGACAATAAACATTCAGCTAATTTATATTATTATTGTTATCATTTATTATTATTATTATTATTATTATTATTATTATTATTACCAAGGATGGAATTCAGTACCTTCAGTACCTTTATTACCTTAAGAAAAAGCAGAACTCTTTAAGATATAGGTGTAGGCAAAGATTTCATGCACAATCCCAACTGCAAGGGAAATAATATAAAGGATCAAGAACTGGGACTTTATCCTATTTAAAAACTGCATAACAAAACAAGTAAGCAACATAGTGAAAAGGAAGGAAAAATTTTAGTCAGTTGACTCTCCAACAGAGGATATATATTGAAAATATAAAGAACTCACAAGTTTAAAGACAAAATCCTAAACTGTGTGTTTAAGATGAACAGAAACTGAATTTCTCAGAGAAAGAAATATATATATATATATATATATATATATATATATATATATATATAACAAATAAATACAAGCAGCAAGTAAATATTTGAGAAAATATTCAGCATCAGTGATTGCTCCAGAAATGCAAACTAGACAACTCTGAGATTCCAGTGATAGAATGGCTATCATTAAGAAAGCAACCAATAAGGGCCAGCAGTATAGCTCAGTAGACTATGCACTTGCTTAGGGAAGCAAGGGGCCAGGGTTCAGTTCCTGGCCTCACTTGCTGCGCTGGCCAGGCTCTCCAGAGTGCTGAGCCAGTGATGGAGTCTGGGTGTGGTGGTGTGCACTGTAATCCCAGCACTTGGGAGGCAGGGAACAGGAGGATCACCATGAGTCTGAGTTGAACTGTGTAGTGAGACCCTGTACAAAAAGAAAATCAACTAATAATGTATGTTGGTAAGCCTGTGGGGGAAATGGAACTCTTTCCATTGTTCATCAAAGTACAGGCTGGTACAAACACTGTGGAAATTTGTGTGAAGATTCCCCCAAAAGTTAAGATTACAGGTGCCATCTCACCTATCTCCAAACCTTCTTGCCATCCTCCCAGAAGAACAAAAAGCCTATCACAGCGACATATGCACTTCCATGTTTATAGTAGCACTGTTTGTAATAGCTAAAACTTGAAAAAAACCCAAATATCCATCAACAAAAGAATGGAAAAAAGGTTGCTTTTTTTATTAATACAGTGGAGTACTGCTCTGCCATAAAGAATTTTAAACTTCATCTACTCCTGGGAAAATAGTTGCCACTTGAGGCTATACTCTTAAGATAAATAAATCAAATGCACATGTGTAAATATGCATTGTCTCCCTGGAGTGAGAAACTGAAGGAGAAAATAAGGACCAAAATATAGATATTGTGAAACTGGAATTGTTATAAAGAAAAAGAACTAAGGAAGGTGAGGTGACAACGGAAGGAAGGAATAAGTGATAAAAAAAATAAAGTGGAAACAAAGCTTTGTAAATTGATAGAGGAAGTACAACTTGTTACGGTTTATGTCTAGTTGTCCTTCAAAAGCCTCATGTAGTCATTGGGCGGGAACTTCTATAGACTGAGATTTGATCCATGATCCCTGAGATTATGTGTTTTAATACTGATGGGATTTTCAGTCTGAGTAGGGCTGGGACTATGGGTGTGGTCCAGGGTGGATATCCTAAGGCAGAGAGACTGATAGGACTAGAAAGAGAGACAGAGACAGACTAGAGCTGTTGCTATCTGCTGCCCTGTTTGGTTGGCTGCCTGTGCTACCATTTTGTTGCTGTTCTGCTACCATGAACTGGATGCTCTCTGCCCTGTTCCACTCAGCCTTTAGGAGAAAAATTTAAGAATTAACATTTTATTTTGAGTGACAGATACAATATTTCTTAGCTAATTAATAGAAACAATAGTGAAATTGAGAAAAGAATCCCAAGATTACAAATTTTAGAGGAAAGTAAAGACATTTGTGGGTAGTGACACAAGCGGATACTGTTCCTTGGCTTGAGAGGAAGCACATTTTCTTCTGAAACCATAATGAAAAACTCAAGGAGTTGCAAAGTGATACATCTGAGCATATCATAGGCGTGCATATTTTGCAAAGGCTGTAGTTTCTGTTGTTTGTTTGGTTTGGTTTGACTTCTCTGAGTGAAAGGAAGCGGCTGAGATGAATCATGTAAGAAAACAGAACATTTAAACAGCTAGAAATCCTCAGTTACAGTTGAGAACTTACTTGAGGTTAGAAAATGTCAGGTTTTTTTCAGGTCATGTAATTGTATCCAGACAGAAGAAACAGACTTTTGGTCTGAACCACAGCAGGAAATTGGCAAAGCCAAGGGCAAATGAAGGTCACAGGGGTGGCAGGTTCTAGGGAAAGTACAGCTGACATGCATGAGAGAAAATGAACTGAAACTTGGAAAGACAAGAGGGTCATGAGGTGTAAAAAGAGGTAATGGATGGATAGATTCCTTGAGTTCAAGGGTGGAAATGATCGAAATGGGATAAAAGAAAACTCTGAACAAAGAGATTTGAAGTTTTGATATGTGAGAGAGAGTGTAGGGAAACAGACATCCACCCTGTGGTAAAATGAACTTTTTTTTCCTCAAAGGAAAAAGATAATAAAGAACATTGCATTGTATCAACTTTAACATGAGGCCTTCTATGCTGATGGAGTCAAGCAAATTTCGGTTCTGATCCTGGTAATTGATAAGGGTGAGAAGAAAATGTATCAGGTATAAGTAACATTAATCTGTGAATCTCAATTAAATACATAATTGTAACAAAGATAAGAAAGAAGGGATGTGTATGGAGTTATGTAGGAGTGATTGTTTTATAGACTCTAGGACACAGAGGAATGTTAAGACCTGTCCTGTTTTTTTTTTCTATGACAATAGTCACAAAGAGGAAGCATGGGACTTCAGTTAAAGGCAAACATCAGTATTAGTAAAAATAGCTGTGAGGGCTGGCCTCACAGCTCAGCGGACTGAGCACCTGCTTAGGCAGAAGGCAGTGGGCTGGGTTTGACCCTTGGCCTGCTATTCGACGGCCTAGGGCGTGCTAAAATGATGATTGAAACTGGGAGTAGTAGGGCTCCTCTAATCCCAGCACTTGGGAAGCTAAAAACAAGAGAATTACCACAAATCCGATCTACATAGTGAGAGCTTGTAGACCCTGTAGACCCTGTACTAAATGAAACAAACAAACAAACAAAAAGCAAAGAGTAAACTTGAAGTAATGTGAAAATATTTTGGTCTAGATAAAGTTATATATTATGCTAAGTCATAAAACTATTACAGAATGAGATAATTTATGTACTTCAGTTTTGTTACAGTTTAGATTTAATATTCTAGGATATAATTTGGGCTAAGTGGGAGTGACAGTTTTAGTGGTATTGAGATGAAATAGTCTGCAGATAGGGTTATATTACATGACATAAACAAATGAAATAATTAAAGAAAAGAGAATTAGGTGGGGTGGACTATGGCCCTAAAGCCCTGAATTCATTGTTCTCCCGTCAGTTTCATATAGGAAAAATGCATCACGTTGCTTACTAGTTTGACGTTTGCTTCTGGGAACAGGTCTGCAGTCCACTGAAACTTAAGGCATTTGTGTTCCGTGAAGCAGAACACATAACCAATGTCCTGGAATATAAAGTGCCCTTTGGAGTGCTTAACCAGCATTCATGGGGTTTCCTATACTAATACATTGACATTTTTACTGGTGGCTTTTGAATAATGCTCAATTTGTATTTCTTAACTTTTATCTATTTTGCTATAGCTTCATTTGGAACATGTGTATGTTAAAATTTTCCAAGCATCAAAACAGACAAGCGGGGCAGGCAGACAGCTCCATGGCACCGTGCCTGTCTGGCAAGTGCAAGACCATGAGTTTGAATCCTGGTCCTGAAAAAAAAAAAAAAAACAAGAAACAAGCAAACATACTCTGTTTTTCATCTGAGATAAACAATAGGATTGTTGACATTTTAAAAATACTTGAACAACTGTATGTATGTATGTATATATTAATTTATTTGTTGTATTTTTGTAAATCTGCAAATCATTTCACAATAAAGCATTGTTTCCAGTGCATATGCTTGAGAAACCTATCCAGTGTAAAATAAAAAGATTAAAAGTTGGGCCTGGAGGAATGGCTCAGAGGTCTAAAGCGCCTGCTTGGGAAAGCTTGGGCGGCTTCAGAATACAAGGTTCTGAAACAAGAAAAAAATAAATAAAAAAATAAAAAATTCTAAAAAAGAATAAGTATAGTAAATAAGAAAAATAGAATAAACGAGATACGGAATAAAAGTTACAGAGTTAGAGCAAGATAAACTGGAAATATAATACTAAAGTAAAATGGACTTTAAAGATAGCAAAGAGGTACCAGCGAGGAAGAGGAAAAAAATCTTTTTAAAGAGTTAGAATTGAAACATACAGTGAAGAAAATGATCAAAAGGAGATGGCAACTGTAGAGGAAAGAAAAATGAAACGCTTTATAGTTAACTGACAATCTGAAAAAGAACTAGAATATAAATGTCAAGGAAATAAACGTTCATTAAGGAAAATCTCAATAACAATTAAATATTTAACAGTAAATCATACATTTTACTGGGGCATTGGCAATAGAAAAACCACAAAGCTGTATGTGATTTAATGTGTATTTCATGTAATTAATATATATCATATTATATGGTCTTTTATATATTCTGGTAAATGGTTTATTTACAAGAATACAGAAAAGCATTCTTTAAAGGATAAGCTTAAACATGAATGATAATCCTGCAGCACGTGGGGTACACTCAATTCAAAGCAGGTTCATATGGAAATGTGTTCTTCCAATTTGAAGACTTCAGAGCAAAGAGCAATTCCTGAACTGCTTTTTCACTTAGCTTGTACTTAAAACGCATGCTCCTATCAATGTTGAATTTCGTCTTAAATAAAAACTACAAGAGAGTTCTCCAAGACAGCAGTAGTGCTTCAAATTCATTCTTGTTTCATCATCAAATTTTCACTGAGCAGCTCTTTGCAATTATCATTCAACGCACAAAGGCAGTTTAATTACATTGCCCAATATAAGTACATTACCATTTCTTATTGCTGTCATCTTGATCCTAAAATAACCATAGTCTGCATCCCTTGAATGTGAACATGTAATCAACAGTAACCTCCATAACAAGACCTTTTCTTGACTCAAAGCTGAAGGGAAACAGTGGTTTGTAGCTTCATACTCACAAAGGCCTGTTTCAAAATTAGAGAATTGTTCAGCATAAAATCTTTTGTGAGCTTTCACAGTTAGATAGCTCACAATAAATTGTCATTCATGTATTGCAATAGACAAATAACTTATGAGGTGTGATCAAAATATAAAGTTAATGTTTAAATTAAAAAAACACAAGAGACATTGCCATCAGTCCACTTCGACATACCCTTGCTCACTTTGAGCACCCAATCCCACTGTCCTTATCACTTTCTGAAGCAATTCTAAAAGACTTCTTTCCTGCCTTTACAAAGTGTGATGAAGAATGTATGAAGGCTGCTACTCAGTGTGTCCAGTAGAAAGCCAGGCTCCTGGTTTTGTTCATCACACCTGACAACATGAGACTACAGTCCCTTCTCTAAAGTCAAAATAATCCTGAAAAATAAATGTGCTGTATTAGTTTGGGTCATCGCAGCAGGCACCACAGCACAACTAAAGACACCCAGGAAAGAGGATTCCCAGAACTGCCTCAGAAAGTGGCAAGAGTGGTGGGAGCAGTTTGTTTAAAGTGAAGGTAAACATTTTGAGGTGGATTGATGACAATGGATCTTTTACTGTAACACATTTTAAAACTTGAAACCGTCACCACATTTTTTTTTTATCACATCTCCATTATCCAAAGAAGCTTAGAATGCTGTACAGTGTTTTGTCCCCTTTTCACTTAGGATGTAACCTGTTGAAGAACTTGATTGATTGAATAGCATTAGAAAACCTGACAATGTATGAACGTGAGCTCCAGTCTCAGCTGTGCTGTGGTGATTAGTTTTCTGAATATTTAAATGAAAGCATACCCACACAGTATCTCATACCATGTTTCTTGATGTCAGCAGGTGTGAAGGTTAATACATTAACCTTCAACATAATAAAGTCAGCATGAGAAATTTGGAAGCTTCACAGAGTGACTCAGCAGGGGGCACATTCTTCACTTTGTAAACATCTTCATCCCGTGCAAGAGTTGGGCAGGGCGATGGTGTGAGTGCTACACCCACCCGAGGGAGTGTAGCCTGTTTACAGTACAGGGAACAACAGTGACTTTCCTCTCATTTTCCTCTGGTTGCTTTTGCTATATTCTGTTGCCATGAACCATTGACCATGTCAGGCAATCCAGCCTTGAAATTAGCTTATTATGGATGGAAACTTCTACAACTGTGAGCTAAATAAACATTTCCTTCCTTAAGTCTAAGCATCACGTATTTTGTCTCAGCAACAAGAGTAAAATAAGGAAGATACGAGTTAAGCTAATTTATTTTGCGTAGGCAACTCAAAGGTATTTGCTTATTATTTCTCATTCACTTTAACAAACCTTTTTAGGAAGGGAAACTCACTACAAACATGCCTTGCCAAAGAAAGCTATATTTAATAACAGTCTAACTTGTAAGGCATTAAAAGTATTTTCTTACTCTTGCCGCTTTGTGATTATACAACAAAAAGGAAAATTTCAAAAACTATTAATTTGTGGCTTTCATTAATGTAGGAGGGTAAGTCAATAAAGATACTGAACCTAACATTACAGAGCATATTGATTGACATTTTTTGCTTCAGATATTATAGTAAGAAAACATGTGACAAATAAGGGTTTATTTTGACTTTCTTGATTTTGCTGTAATGAATTATTACTCATATTTCTGTGAGCTGTAAACCTGAAGTTTCAGTAAAGAGCACAGGTGGGAAATTCTTCATTGATCTTAAGTAAAACATTGGAGCACATTTTCAAGTTTGCTTGGGTTTCTGCTGCCCCAGCTTACAATCCTAGCTAGACACAACTAAATGCATCTTTTTTCTTTTTTCTTTTTTCTTTTTTTAATTTTATTTATTTTTTTCTTGTTTCAGAACCTTTGTTTATTCACTCATTTTTATGGCTGGCTCAGCCCGCCCCGAGGGCAGGGCTGGCGCAGCATGTGGTGCCAGGGATCAAACCGCAGTACCTGAAGCCGCCCAAGCTCTCCCAAGCAGGCGCTTTAGACCACTGAGCCATCCCACTGGGCCCCGCATCTTTTTTTTTTTTTTTAAATCTTTACTGTGTTGCTTTTATTCTCAGTTAATAAATGTTGAACATATAGTTATCTGAGCTTCATAAGAGCAACATTTAGATGGTTATAACAAATTAATTCTCAACAAAACTACATTAGAACTTAGGTGTTTCCTTAGAGACACTTGATATGGTCTATTTTATTTTTTTAAAATTTAGCTTTCTCCTTTAAAAAAAATAGCATGACATCCTTTTTAGTGAATTGAACATTGATTTCTTAATAGGCATTTAGTGAGTATCTGACTTGAATATTCTATTCTTGTCTTTTGTTAACCAATTTCAGTTAAGTTTCATTATAGATTGTGGACTTGTAGAAGTTGTTTTTTTCTACTTGAAATTTGCTCTTTTTTTCCTGCCATAGACATAAAATTACCTTTTAATTTTGGATATGGTAGATACCTTTTGTGAATAACATAGTAGGAAAAAATAGACAACATGTCAGTTCCAAATGATGCCAATATCTAAGTATAATAAGCTTACTTGAAGCTCTGGAAGGTCAACAGGACAAGTCCTTCAGGATTGGCACTGTGGGAGCCAAATGGTTTCCATCTGTTTGCTCTGCCATTTCATATATATCCTCTACTTTTGCAGTTGAAAAGAAAACAGAAAGCATGGTCTCACATCATGATTTCTCCTAAGTATCTTTGACTAAAAGTGGCACGTGGTCTTTTTATTTGTAGTTCCTTAGCCAAAACAACATACTTCTTGGTCATGTGAGACTAAGACATTTTTGATGTGTATAGAGGATAGTAATCACTGTTCTTGCCGAATGTTATTATGTTCAATGTAATCAACAATTTTTACCTCATGGTTTGTGGTTTAGAAATTTTGAATATGAAGCATTTCTCTTCCTTGAAGGCATTTCCTAGTTTCTTCTGTCCCATGTATAGTCACAGCACATAAATCTTTAATCTACTGACAGTCCATATTGTTGATATGCAACATACAAATATTTCTACATCTAGAAGTCAAAATTAAGTTTATTATACATAATAAACTCCCCATTCTTCATTGGTTGGATTAATATCTTTCCTCCATATCAAGTTATTATATGCAGAGATATTGCCTGTGATTGAGATTAAAGCAAGTAGACTAATTAATATCAGAAAAAAAATTCAGTCACACTAATGTTGAGGTTGTGACAGATCATTGTCGGAGGTTTTTAGCCAGATCTATGTGGAGAATGAAGAGGAAAGGGCCCAGAATGATTATTTATAATATGAGTTTGGCCAGAAAGGAAGTGTCAATAAGGCCATGGATTGCAATGACAGACCTGAGATATCCTTTGTTCAGGAGAAACAAGAGAATATAAAACAGGGCCTGGGACATCACAAGAAGCATCTGGTCTCAAAATTAAAAAAAAAAAAAAACTTTGCCTTGAGACAAAAGTCACAGAATTTCATGTTCTAGAATGGCAGCAGCATAGAAAATTTGATCCTGAGAACTAGATTAAAAGTGCCCAGCCATCCAGGCACTTGAATGCTTTATCAAATATAGAGGAAAGCCTGTTGACTACTTCAGCTGCAGCAGACCTGTGCATTATCCATATGGTGTTGGTTGTAGGGGCATGCAGAATGCTTGTGGGTGTAGGAAAGCCTCCAGCCCAGTTTCAGAAGGTCTTGGAGGCCAGTCAGTGTGGTCCTGAGAGAGCAGTATGTGAAGCTGTGAGAGTAAAGCCAAAGGTTCAAGGGAAGAGTCCAGAAGTTTGGAAAATCCAGGAACTGGATCATCTGAGGAAACTTGGAGGGAGAGAGCAAAGTGGGCCTATGAGAGAAGCCATAGGATCTATAACTACCAGAAGCACCATAGAGGTGGAGTCACTCAAGTCCTTTGGAGCTCAAAATTTGTCACAGATTGCTTTGGATGCTGCACATGAATGTACAAGCCACCACCCTTTGTGTCCCCCTCTTTGTACATGTGGAATGGTAATGTTTATCTTGTGCAATTGAATGTTGGAAGGCTTAACTGTCCATCTGTATCCAGATTTTCAGGTAAAACTTTTCCTTACATTTTGGAGGAGACTTGAGCTTTGGACTTTTCAGCAATGCTGAAACTGTTAGGACCTTGGAAACTCAGAGATGGATTAAATGGCTTTTGGATAAATGGATATACATGAGACTATGAAGAGCCTCGGACTGAATGTTGTGATTCTAATGTGGTGTAACCTTAACAAAACACACTAATACAAGGGAGATTAGACCATTTTCCTTGTGCGTTGGAATTTGGGCTTGACACTCTTTTTCTAGAAGCTTGAGGTATAGCATTAAGTTGGATTTTGTGCTCATTTTGTTTTCCTGATCTGAGAATTCAGAGCTCTACATTTCCCCCTAAGAAATTCCCTTTAAAGGAAATTCCATACATAGGTAGACAAAAGTTTCCTCACACATGGCTGGATAGTGAGTAGTTTTTCAACTTTACTTATTCTTTCAAAAGAAACCCAATTCTTCATTTCATGAATTTTCTATAATTTTTTTTTAGTTTCCATTGATGTAATTGTGCTCTGATCTTGATATTTTCCTTGCATGTATGGGATTTGAGCTTGGTATTCTCTTCTTTTCCTAGAAGCTTGAGGTATAGCATTAGATTGACTTTTGTGTTCATTCTGTTTTCCTGATACGATAATTCAGTGCTCTAAATTTCCTCCTAAGAATTGCTTTCATTACATCTGACAGATTCTGATAAGTTGTATTTGCATTTTCATTTGATTGTAGAAATTGTTGTGTTATTTATGTACTTAATTAATTAATTAGTTTGCTTAGTTTGTATAGGGATCAAACTCAAGACCTTACACTTTCTAGGCAGACATTCATGCTGCTGAACTATCTCATCACCCAGGAAAGTGTTATTTAATTTTCATGTGTTTAGGGAGATTTTTATGGGTTCCTGGTGCATGAGTATTATTTTTCATTTTTGGATATTCAGGCTATAAATTTCTTTTTTAATTAAATATTTCTACTATACAATATATTGTTGTATTTCAATTCTTGATTCACTCTGCCAGGTCATTTCTTCGATTGATGAACTGAGGCAATTTACATTGATGGTTCTAACCCATATATATTAGCTTAGTTTTGCCATGTTATTTTCCTGTTGCTTGTTCCCTACTTTTACCTCTGTTATGATTTGTACGTAGTAGTCTCCCCAAAACCCCATGCAAATCATGGAGCTGTCAAATGCAGGCCTTAAGGGGCGGGCCCAAAAGACCAGGGCGGGGCTTGAGGGGCATGTCCAAGAGAGGTAAGAACTGTTAAACTGACAGCACATGCTGTCAGAAGCCCTCCTCTCCAGGTGGCAGTCTTGGAGATATGGAGTGAATCATCTAGGCCATGGTGGTGTAGAGTCTTGAGGTCTTACTATGTTATTCAGGCTCCTTTAAATTGTGAAACCTCCAGTAATTGTAAGCTAAATAAACCTTTCCTCCACTAGCTTGAGAGTCAGGTGTTTGTCTCAAGAATGAAAGAAAAGTAACTAAGACAGAATTTGGTACCAGGATTTGGGTCATTGCTGTGGCTAGACTTAGCCATGTGGATTGCCAGCTTTTGGGAATGGCTTATGAGAAGATATAGGAAAGGTTTGGAGATATTACTTGCAAGAGAAATGCTGGCAGGGCTTCTGCCTTTCTGTAGGGGAGATTCTGGTCAGAGCTCAGACCAGAAAACTGATAGGAGTCCTCCCAGGAACGACCAGGCTGGGGAAGTTTCTGATGGAAAGAAGGACTGCGTTGGCTGTTCGACTACAGATAATTTGTGTTTTGCCTTGGTCCAAAGTCTGTCTGAATTTTGTCCATGTCTAGAGACTTTGCCTGAGACTAAGATTAAACATGGAATAGTAATTAAACTTTTAAGGAAATCTCAAAGCAGTCAAATATTGGGGCAGTGACATGATTATTGCTGAGGGCTCATAGTCAAATATATGTTGAGAATAAAGAGCAAAAAGCCCAGTAGAATGATTTAAAATGTTGTGACTTTGGCCAGAAAGAAAGCACCAGGAAGGCTGTGAATTGCAAAGATAGAGCGGAGAACTGCATTAGCCAGGAGAATCAAGACAATAGAAAAGTTGTGTTGAGGGCATCGTAGGAGGTGGCAGTTTCTCACCCTTTGCAGCCTCAGAATCACAATGTTGAGGGACTTTGCTTCGAGGAGAGAGTCACAGAGCACCATGTTCCAGAAGAGAGGTGGCAGCCACACCAGATTACAGAATGTCACTGGCATAGAGGAATCTGTTTCTTGGAATCAGGGTCAGAGTGTCCAAAAATCCTCTATAGCTAAAAAGGAAGGAAGCCTGGTTACTGCTCCAGATGGCAGCAGACCTTGATGTCATCCACATGGCATTGGTTTTAGGTACATGCAGACTGAAGGAATTCTGAGGTTAAGGATTCCACCTAGATTCCAGAAGTCCTCAGACGCCAGGCAGTGTGCCCATGAGAGGGTAGTGTGTAAAGCTGTGAGTGAGAAGCCTACTCCATGGAAAATCCAGCAGTTTGGAAAAGACAGGAAACGTGGACCATCTAAGGAAAACTGTAAAGAAGGAGCAAACCCAGCCTAAGAGAGAAGCCGAGGGAGCTACAACCACCAGAATTGCCCTAAGCATGGAGTCACATAGAGCTCACAATTTCCAAGGTTGCTTCCGATGTTCCCCATGGAACTATAGGAGTTAATAACTGCCCTGCTGGATTTTTGACTTGTTTTGGCCACAGTGGCTTGTATCCTCCTGTGGATACCTTTTGGAATAGCAATATTTATCTTGTACCTTTGAGTGTTCGATTTATTTAATTTTTCATTAGTATAGAGGCTCCCAGTTGAGAGTTTATCTTGAATCTTGGAGGAAACTTGGGATTTGAACTTTTCAGCAATGCTGAAACTGTTGATACATTGGCTACACTTAGAGATAGACTAAAATGCCTTCTGAAGAAAGGGATGTACGTGAGACTTTGGGATCCAAGGGCAGAATATTATGGATTGTATCTAGTTGTCCCCGCAAAGCATCGTGTGAATCATGGGGCTGTCAAGCTCAGGGCTTGAGGAACGGGGCCAGAGGTCCAGGGTGGTCTTGTGGGGCATGGCCATGAGAGGTGAGAACCATTAAACTGACAGCATGCGCTGAGATCCCTGCCTCCTTCCAGGAGGCAGTATTGAAGGTATGGAATGAAGGAACGAATCATACTGGGCACAGCGGCATAGTCTTAAGGTCTTGCTATGTAATTCGGGGTGCTTTAAATTATGAATACTCCAGTAACCATGAGCTAAATAAACCTTTCCTCCCCTAGCTTACATGTTGGGTATTTGTCCCTGCAATGAGAGAAAAGTAACTAAGACATCCCCTCTGCTTAATTGGTTGCCCTTCTTAGTGCTTTCTTTTTGATTTCGTTCTTGGTACTGTGCTCATTTTTATCTCTTTACAGAATATCTTTCAGTAATCTTATAGGCTTGTTTTGGTGGTCAAGAATCCAGGAAATTCAAAGTAGGGCTCAGGAGGTAGTTCAGCGGCATAAGTACCTGCTTGGCAAGTACAAGGTCCCCAGTTTGATCGCTTATAGACAAAAAAAAAAAAAAAAAAAAAAATCCAAGAAATATAAGTTAAAACAACACTGAAATTCCATCTCACCCCAGAAAGCAAGGCTACCACCCCCAAAAAACCAACTAACAGCCAATGTTTGTGTGTATGTGGGAATACTTTTCTACTGTTGGTTGGAGTACAAACTCGTACAACTACTGTGGAAATCAAGGTGGAGATTTCTCAGGAAACTGTTATTTGAGGTCACATTCAACCTAGCTATTCAACTTCTGGATATTTTTCTAGAAAAATTAAAACCATAATCCACAAATGTATGTGCCTTCATGTTTATAGATTACAATTTATAATAATGGCATCTTGAAAACAATCCAGACCTCCAGCAATCAAGGAATAGATTTTTAAAAATACCTTTGGCTATGTAATTTTACATACATATTTAATATTAGGAAGTGTCAGAAGTTTCCCCCTATAATTACCTTTACAGCAAACTGAGTTAGAACTTAATTTCAGGTCAAGATAATAATCACAAGGATAAAACTAAATTTAAAATGATAATTTAAAATAGCCTTATATGAAAGTATTACAGATCTTAGATAAAGAACACAGAAATTTTTCATGTAAAAATAATTTTCATGCAGAAAAATTTTAAAAATCTTCAAATAACTTTATTTTTTAATTAATTAATTAATTAATTTGTTTGTTTGTTTGTTTGTTTAATGTTGTTCAGGGTCTTACTACACAGCTCAGACTCAGAGTCATTCTCTTGTTTTCAGTCTCCGTATTACTAAGGTTACCAAATCAAATCATGTGCTGTGCTCTGATTTGATTGCTGGCTCAGCATTCCTGGTAGGCAGGGCTGGCATAGCATGTGGCCAGGGATCAAACCCTGACCCCTGTGCTTGCTGAAGAAAATGCTTAGTCACTGAGCTCTCTCACCAGCCCTTCCAAATAACTTTAAATAATCAATATGAACATAAAAGAATATAATCAGACATGAAGTCAGTACATAAATGTCACAAAGAGCTGTTATAACTATATTTATAAAACAATAAAAATTTAAACATTTGTACCATTTTGCTGTTTGTAGAATTTAATTATTATATTAAAATTATACATTATAGCAAGTAAATATTTATGATTGGAAAAAAGTGAGCTCAGTTTACATTTATGGATGACTTACAATTTTTACTCGAGTAAAATTTTGAAATCAAGCTTAATAATGTATAAATAAAATTTAAAAAATTAACAAAAAAAGGGGTCCGATGGGACGGCTCAGTGGTCTAAAGCCCCTGCTTGGGAAAGCTTGGGCGGCTTCAGAGACCGCGGTTCGATCCCCAGCACCACATGCTGCGTCAGCCCTGCCCTCGTGGTGGGTTGAGCCGGCCATAAAAATGAGTGAATAAACAAACAAAGGTTCTGAAACAAGAAAAAAATAAATTAAAAAAATTTAAAAAAATGTAAAAGTTCCTTAAGACTCTGATATTCTCCTTTATATATAACAGTCAAACTAATTTGGCTAAAAAACTTGTGAACTAACTCACGTAAGTTAGGATCAATAAAATATCAATAATATGCTGACATTTTAGCAATACTGTCTGCACTGTCGTTTCAAAGGTTCACATCTGTTAAGATTGGTGGGTACTATTGTAGGATAGTGAAAAGAGAGATTTCTAGTATGCTCCTCAAATACCAGAATTATAATTTTTCATTCTTATTTGTTTATTTATTTATTTGGCCATCTCAGCCTGCCCAGAGGGTGGTGCGGCATGTGATGCTGGGGAGCAAACCGCAGTCCCCTATGTCTGCCTAAGCTTTCCTATGCAGGTGCTTTAGTCTGCTGAGCTATCTTGCCTGCCTAGAATTATAATTTTTAGTGACATGAGTTCTTCTCAGGGCATAATTTTCATCTATATGTTAACTGACATTTAGTCATGTATTTCTGGCTTGCCTACAGTTTCTGTGTATGTTCTTCATGAGTAATTTGAAACAAAAGCATCTCAGTAGGTTTTTTTTTTTTGACAAGGTAGATAATTCATAATCAGTAAGTGATAGTTTGCTTCATACTCAGAAGCTTGAGGAGAGTACGTTAGATTGACAAGCTACTCCATGGGGCCTTATCATCTCATGTTGTACCTTTTATGTTTGATCATAAGATCTTAATGCTCATTTTCTCTTGTACACCACTATTATGAAGGATATTTTACTTCATAATATGTTTAGAACCAGACCATACTTTAGATGTATATACTTACCTGGAAAATAATATTTCACTGTTATAGTCTGATTATTATTTGATTACAAATTACATTGCAAGTAATTATGTGTTGATAGTACAGTTGTACTTAATGAGGGATAAATTTTGGAGCATAAATAGTAAAAATAAGAACATATGTTTAGAAGAGGGCTTCCTAGAGTCTCTCACATTATACTATAGTTGTTTGGTATTAATTGAATAGCAGTGTCAAGTGTTCTTTAGGATTTCTTTTGGGTTTAAATAATAGCACTGTACTTTCATTTTGCTGTTCATTCATGCCTTGCTGATGGAACAATTTATTTCTTTGTTTGCCTGTTTTTTTTTGCTCCAGTGTTTTACTATGTAGTTCATACTGGCCTTGAACTCACTGCGGAGACTATGCTGCTTTTGAGCTTGCACTGATCAGCTCAGTAGAGTTATCTTTATGAAGTTATCATCAAATTGCATAGCCATGCCACACACAGAACTTACAGTGTATGCTAAATTTAGCATGAATATACTGAGTTGACCAATAAGTGAAATTTTTAAGGAGTGAAATTTTATCTTTAAAAGTGAATCTAACTGTTCCTTTCAAGAAACCAAAAGAAATCAGTAGTATAATAATCCTAGCATAATCTAAGCAACTACAAAATTATTTAAGATAACAATAGATTTGCACTATAACAACCATTGTTAAATGCACATCATCTTAGTTTGCAATTCTGTATTATTTTTGTTTGTGTGATTTGTTTTTATTTTTGTCTTTTTTTCTTGTGACTTTCTTTTTGTTTCTTTTCTCTCTAAAATAAAAATACTAAAGCTCAAAAAATGAAGCTCATGAGACATCCATTTTCTGGAAGTTCATACAGATACATGTAAATAAAAATCAACTGTTACTTCGAGCGGTGGGCAGTTTTAGGATAGCCCCCGTCTTAAGTTGCACTTGCTACAACAAGTCACCATGGTTTGGATTGTTTCCAAAGGAGCAATTCTTTCTCACAGTTTGGGAGACAGGGAAGTCTGAGAACAGCGTACCAGGGCGATCAGGTCCAGGTGAGGAGAGCCTCTCTTTGGTTTGTGAATATTGTTTCTTGCTGTGTCCTGGAATAACAAAGAGCAGCTCTCATATTCTTTGTCTCTCCATTACAGACACACACAGAGGCACACAGACACACACACACACACACACACACACACACACACACATGGACACATGCATGCACATATGTACATATACACACATTCTCACACATCTTTCCTGGCCATCACCCAGTGAGGGTCATCTGGCGTTGAGTTTAGGGTCTTCTCTACTTCACCTCCACCATGCGTGTAATAGTCTCTACCGCAGACATCTGACATTTTCAGTCCACAATAAATGTCTTCAATTATCTATTCTTTTAATGTATATGTCCTCATAAATTATATATGAACTCTTAAATCTATTCCTTTCTCCAAAGTCTAGAATCTATTTTTTCATATCCCCCGTTGGCTTCCCTCCCTGTACTAAATGGAACATGTGTCCAAATTTTACTTTGTTTTTCTTTTCTTTGTTCTTTTCTTTTCCTTTCTCTTCCTTCTTTTTTCTTTTCTTTTTTTTCTTTTCTTTTCTTCTGTCTTTCTGTCTTACTTTCTGCCTTTCTACATGTGATGCTTCATCACATATTTCTTTTGATTTTTTTTTTTGTTTGAGACAATGCCTCACTATGTGATTTAGGCTGAACTTGAATTTATTATATAGCTCAAGCTGCCCGTGAACTTACACAGTCCTCCTTCCTCAGCCTCTAGAGTGCTGAGATTACAGGTCTGTATCACCACATCCAGCTCCTACTTGAGTTTTAAAGTAAATACATATTCCTGATCACCTTCCCCCATGATTTCTGCCTTATCATAGATGCTTGACATAACTATATCTGCTTGTTTTCCCATTATACTAAATTTCATAACATTTCTATCTAAAGTTTCTTGCAAAATGATAATTTGTGGTACTCTAAGAAATGTTATATATTCTTGTACCCTAGCAGTGTGTTACAAATCATGCATAATACATAGTTGCACTGCCAGTACAGAAATTATGCTTTATATTTATGTCTAAGAACATTTTAGTGTATAAAAATATTTAACAGTGACTTGCGTAACCTTGATTTTCAGTATCTCAATCTTATAAGGAAAATTGTTGCAATATTCTTGACAGAACTAAAATAGCGAGTATCAAGGGCTTGATGCATTGATTTTAATTGTCTCATTTACTATAGCGTTATTGTATTGTTCTCATTGATTCTATTGGTAGACTACAAGAAATCTCTGCTTTCAGAGATTTTTTAAAATCATCTCATGTAACTAATCAGTTACAGGTTTTGTATTTCTGCCTAAAAGTTAAAGTTAAAACAGAGTGGCTTGAAAAATTCTCCAAGAAACACAAATTAGACACTTAGAGAGGTAAAACAACATAAAGCTGCGTTTACCTTTGACTGAGAAATGAGGAAGCCAAGCAGTAGATGAAGTAAAAACTTAGCAAATTATGCAGAGTATAACAAAGTGCCTCTAAGCCCAGATGGTCTCAACAAAGTTATCATTATAAATCTTGCAGACTTCTTTCCACTTCCCTGAGTAAAGGTAAAAGTGCTTCCTTACTCTATAAAGAAGAGAAGTGAGCACTGATGCTGCCATGAGAATCACTAGGTAAAAAACTAACAATTCATTGGTAGGCAGAA
>PVJA010008710.1:45385-63450 GCA_004027025.1 Myocastor coypus
TTTTTTTTTTTTTTTCAGGACCAGAATTTGAACTCAAGACCTTGCACTTTCCAGGCAGGTGTTTGTGCCACAGAGCTATCTCCCTGGCCCCCATGGGGTCCCATATTTAAAGACTCTTTGAAATCCATGACAATTTCTAGTCCTGGCTTGCTGAATTAATGTAGATGGTTATTTGGTAGCTCTAGTTTCCTACTACTATATAACTAAATATAGCATCTAAAGTAACATAAACTAGAAAAGGCAATTTTCCTAGATTAAAAATAAAAATACATTTAAGTAAATTACTTAAAACCTAATTGCAAATTACTCTTATCTATTAGAATATCATTTTTTTCCTTCTCTGGTAATTTTTTTTTTTTTTGTACAGAAACAATCTGTTGAAAATAGATAAGGGCTGAGGAAATAGCTCAGTATCTATCTATCCACAGCCTGCCTAGCAAGAGCAGGATCCTGAGTTCAAACCCCAGTACTGGAAAAAAAACAAAAAAAAAATAGATATAATATTCTGCAAGAGGGCTGGGGAGATATCTCAGCAGAATAAGCATTTCCTTGGCAAGCTCAAGCGCCTGACTTCAATCCCCAGTCCCCCCTTCACAAAACAAAACAAAACAAAACAAAAAAATGCTGCAAGAAAATATCCCTCTTAATTTGTTCATTGGTATGAGTACAATATAATATTTGGGATTGGGGAGACAGCTCAGTGACAGAAGAGCCCACCTGGTAAGCACAAGGTCCAAAGTTTGATTGCTGATACCACAAAATAATTAATAATAATAATAATAATAATAATAATAATAATTAGACTATTAGAGATAATTGGTTTTCTTTTGTCATTTGAGGGTAGTCTAGCATGTTTTGAATTAAAAACATCACTCTCTTGACATTTTTTCATTGTAAAGATAATTTCCTTGTGAACCAAAATTTGTCTAGTCATTTAAAAAAGCCAGAGTGTAGCATAATCTATAACCCCTCAAATCCTAAAACAATTACAGGTATCAAGGAAAATATTATGATAGCGTTTTTCATTCATTGAGTGGTGTATTTTTTTTTTCAAGCCATGACCACTTAGTTAAGATCACAAAACTTAAGATGCACACCTAACAGATTGCCTTCTCATGTTATTTAACTGCAAATAAAGTTTCTTTTCAGGACATCGGTACAACTAAGTTAGAATTATCTAAATATACTTCTAATTCCATTCTTAAAGTATTATAAATAGACTAGATTGAGAATAAGCTTAAACACTACTTTTTTATGACTAATGACAAATTATGAGGCAGAATTCAGCAGATTTCCTAGACCCTTAAATTAAGTTTGCCCTGAGTTTAAATACTGGTGGCTTTTTAGGAATAGGAAATCTGTGTTTCTGGGTACCTACTCTTGAAGGCAATGACTATTGCAAAAGAATGCTTGCTTTTTCAAATGGTTCAATCTCACTAACAAAGGTAACTCCTTAGCAGACCTGTAATAAAATATCAATTTGTAAAACTGGGCCAGCTTTATGTTTTGACAATTTAATAGTTTTCTTGATGCACGTTGTCATGAAAGCAATTCAGCAGTATTCAAGTTATGGCTTTCCTGATTGGTCTGTAGTCTTCAAGAGTGTAAGAAGTTATTGTAAGAAGCATTTGTAAAAGTAGTAAGACTACATTGAAGTATTCATCATTTTCAGTACTGTTGGTTAACCGGGCATGTTAATGCCAAAAAACCTCACCTCCTTGTGTCACAAGGCCCAATTTGCTCACATTCACCTCAGTCACTATTTCTCTGATACTAACACCCAAAGTTGCATACAGTGGCAACGAAGGATTCTTTTTCACACAAAGTATTGACAGGCAAAAGGTGACTTTCAGTTCAGGATGTGTTACATCCACCTGCTTAAAACCTGAGCCCATTGGCTTAATGAATCTTTCATATTTAGATGCTTTTCTTGTAAAACCATCTCCAACAAAGCAGACTTTATTAACCATCCTCTTCCATGCCTTCTTCTTTCTTTTTCCAGTTTGAATAAATTTTAATACTTCCATTTCTCCTTGGGCGTGAACTGGGGGCAGAGGAACTTCCCATTTTCCTGCTTTTTCTGTTAGTATCTATTTAGTCATGTTGGAACATACTTTTGCATGAGACTGTCTTTCTCTGTCCAGCAGATAGGCAAGTACTGCTCCTTGTGGCCTCTTTTCATTCTTCTTTTTTTGGTGTTTTTCTTTTTATGCATTCTGATGGTTTTCTTCATTTGTATATTCTTCACATGGCACTGGTTGTGGTAGAGCTTAGCCTTGAAGCCAATCTTTTTTTTTTTTTTTTTTTTTTTTTACTTCTCTGAATGTACATGAATTTCTCATGGTAAACCAAGTGGTACTCATAGTGTTGGTGTAGTAATTCAGTATATTCATTTTGTGGCATGATGATAGCTGCAGAGCCCCTGGGGGCAGCCTCAGGCATACAAAGAAGAGTCCTAACTTTAGGGTGTGTAAAAGATGCAGGAGCTACCTCTGGGCAACTGAAAACAGGAAGGAGTAGTGTAGAGTAGTGTATTCTTTAAACCACACCTAAAACAACAACAAAATTAAAGCTCTGGTTATCTTTTCCTCCCCAGTGTCATTGATTCAACTTAACAAGACGGCCACTTTTATGTTACAGGTCTGACTTCTGATTTCCACAACGTAGCATAGTTAAAACAAAACAAAACACTAAGATAGCTATCACAAGTTTTCTCATATTCCTTCTTTGGATTCATTAGTTTTTTGGTTGCATACATATGGCTTAACCAAATGTGTAAGAAGTCTATTTTTTAAATCCAATTTGTACTCACTCTGTCACTTATAAAAGGGGAATCATAGAAAAAATCATAACAGCAGAGCAAGTAATTTCATGCCATTACTTGTGTGTCAAGGCTTTCCTCCTTAGGGAAGACTTTCTGGCCCTTTCACAGGAACTAAGTTTATTTGCAGAAACACAGAAGGTGACCACTAGGGGCAATACATGACACGATGGTGAAAGCTAAACATAAGGCACTTCCAATATGATAGAAAGTCTTAAAATTGTTCCAGGATACTTCAGAAACGTCCATAAACTTCACTTAAGTCACTCTAAGTTATTTTTCCAAACGGTTCACACATCTGTAGTTTCCATTAAATGCTTTTTGATTCCATGTTGGATACATTTTCATTTCCTTCCCTGCCAAGAAAAACAGAAACATTCTTTCAGCCATATGCATTTTAAAGAGGAGAGCGTGACCTTAAGGACCAGCTTAATTGAGAGTGTTTACTTCTTAGGGTTCATAGCTCTGCCCTAGAGAAAACTGTGCATGAAACTTTTGTGTACTATATGTTGCAATTTTGAAAAAAAAATACATCTAGCAAAAACAACAGGGACTCAAAATGCCATTTCAGGTTAAGTTTTGAGCCTTTGGATCAATTACAACAAGCTGATATGAGCATGCCGCAATAGGTGCTAATTTTCTATCCAGTGAAACACAGTGCATCATTATATGCCTCCTCAGAAAGTTGATATGGAGAGCTATAAAAGTCAAAACTGAATTGTTTTCGCTGCACTTGCTTCAAATGCAATAACGTATTTGGTGTCGATTGAAATTTTACAAGGAAAATAACCAAAAAATGTTCATATAATTTCATTTTTTTTTCTTTTAATAAAAGGTTAAATAGAAATTCAGAAATAAATACGTGCTGTCAGGGGCCTTGCGTTAAGATTTCTTGTCTTGCAGGTGAAACTGCAGTTTAATGAAACTGCATTTTTAAATATAATTTCTGCCACTTTAGTAGTTGTGTATTTGTCTCATTTTCATTATGTTTAACATCAACAATTCCACTATCTTCTCCCTAACTACAATAACACCAAGGCTTCTGTCTGTTTTGTGCTGTGACTCTAATGCCTACAATGGTGCTGTTCAATTGTTAGGTACTCAGTGAGAATTTGCTACTGATACATATATTCTCGATAATACAATTGAGAAAAATAATAGATTTTGGGGGGGGTCTTTTTGAGACAGGGTCTCGCTATGCAGTTGAGGCTGGCCTTGAGCTCACTTTTGTAGCCCAGGCTGGTCTCAGACTTGCACTGATCCTCCTGCCTGAGCCTCCCAAATGCTGGGATTACAGGAGTGCGCTACCATGCCTGGCTGAAAAATAATAGAATTTGATGTACTATAAATTTACAAATATGTGCAAGTTAATTTATGGAAGAAGTATTTAATTTCATTTAGTATTCCTCTGAAAATGCTATGTGAAAAATATTTTATATAACTGGATGAGGTATTACTACTATATTCTCAAAAGCATTGCTGAGTATGAGCTACTATGCAACTTTTTTGGTAAGGTAAATTTATTCTTATTGCTTCTGAAAGAACTTTGAAAAGGCAAGGCATAAAACGTAAAGCTAGATTGGAATGCTGAGCTGTAAAAGGCTTAAATCAACAGCTTCCAACATTGCCAGTTTTGCAAGTTACCCACTACATTTTTCAAAAATTGGATTATGTATACAATTACTTTCTCTTAGTTGAAATGAGAAAAAAATTATTCATACCAATAATGATTAGAAAAATTATAACGTCTACACCGTGTGCTCTGTATTACTAACAGGACAGCAGTGTGCATTGTATCAAATATTGGAAATGTACTGCTAACGTGTTTTGAAACTGTCACATTGTTATTTCTTATTAAAAGTAATAAAAAATAAACAATAGAAAAGAAGAAGCTATGCAGATTAGAGATCAGTTCTTTTGCACTTACAATGCAATTTTGTAAAATTAGTAACACTCTCCAATGCCCAGTCTTCCATTTTCTGCAGCATATACATGCCCGTGTCATCAAAATGCAGTTACTAAACTGTAATATTTCAAATGCTTTGAATTCACTGAGTTATTAGAAATGTTTCCTTGCCAAGCAGAATTTCAGCAAGAATAAAAATCTACCAATTTGTGCTCTGCGCTTAGGTATAGCACTTGAGTTATCCAGGAATGAAGTTAGTGAAGGCCACAGAAAGTCATTGATTTTTTTTAATTTATGTCAAAACCTTTCCTGATTATTGACAGTCTTTGTGATTCTTAGAGCTATCTTGTATCTGTATTCCAGATATGCAGTGTAGAAAAAGAGAAGAAAATTTGTTAACCTCTATTTTTTCCCAACAAAACATTGATACTTTTTAAACAGAAAATTCTTTAAGTGAAGAGCAAAAACAAACCAAAACCCCCAAATTAACAAACAATAACAACAACAACAAAAAGCTATTTTCAACTTACTTTTTTTTTTTTTTTTTTTGCTGTTTCTGTTAAGGCAGAAAAAGCAATGCAAAGTTGTAAGTCCTTGCAGACAAGGCACCACTGAATTTTGAGACAGAGTAGCAATAATAAGAGTTTAAAAGACTATTTCAGCAAACATGGTAACTATGAGATCTAGCAATTTTCTTGAGCAAAAAAGGACAAGTATCTTAAATTTTTATTAGGTGTTAATAGATAGGAATGTTCAAAATTCATTGTTGATGACATCAGTGAAACAACATCTTGCCAAAGGTAGCTGGATGGGCTTCAGGGCCAAAAGGATGCTTTTTACCAGTTCAACATAAAGAGTACCAGATTTTGAGGATCACTGAAGAGATATTGCTGAAGACATTTTGTTGAGTTCAGTAGTTTTCTACGTTAGCATAGAGGCAATTTAAAAGTATTAAAATGTTGAACTTGTTTTATATGAAATCTTTGCAGCACATTGTTAAAAATACTATTCAAATATAGTGAAAGATTGAAGATTAAATTTTATTTCAGAAATTCTTGGCTTAAATTTAAATTCTAATGACACTACCCTCTGTCTTGGAAAAACACTATAATTTCCTTATTCTGTAGCAAATTTAGGGTGAGGTAATACATTCAAGTGCCACTGAGTATAAGACCAGCTGGTGTTTTCATACTCATTCCACTGCTCACATGCTTAAAATATGTCTTAACACTTGTACATATGATAGTTTTTTATTTCTTTTCAGAATCCTGGAACCTACAACAGTGTGACTAACATCTTGGCAAAAATATATGGAAATACATATCAGCTCTTATCAATTTAGTAAGTCAATAAGAATGACTATATATCTTTACTTACACATGACACATAAAGCGTAAAAAGATAAAAATATATATACAAATATATAGATTTACATACATATGTATATATATTCCATAAATTGTTACATAAATTTTCTGTTTATGCTATCTAAAAGAAATTGATAGTTGAAGTTTCTTAGAGTTGATATATCTTATTAAAAGGGAATTATTCACATTTTAACCTCTACTTTATTCCACAGTGACTATTTGCAGCAGATTAAACATTAGAATGGTTGACACTGGAGCTAACAAATATAGTTGAAACCAAGACTTGTTGTTAAAATCAAAATTCCTCTGCTTTTAATAATGAAGAAAATGTAATTTTACTCCCTGAGTACTACCTTCTAAATGCATTGTTGAGAATAGTCAATGGAATTTAGTGAAAAAATCAAGAGTATGGTGATACAAAATACCTGATTCATGAGGATAGAATATGAAGATTTTAATACCTCTTAAATATTTATGTCTAAGTTTAGCAATCATTGGCTTTTTTTCCCCAATAACATGTCCCCCCATAGAAACTGACATTATTTTATTCTCCAATACAATCCAAATTTTAGCTGTGTTCAAACAATGTAATATTTGATGTACTATGCATGCCTGTTTGATGAATAGAGTTTAATTATTACTGTTGTGCTGTGACTGCCACAATAGTTTTGATATTAAATATTTAGCAGTTTCTTCTTCCATCAGTCTTGGTGTGTAGACTGCTGTGCTGGACATAACTAGAGCAGAAATTTAGGCAAGTTCGATGCAAATCAGGATATTTTAAAATCAGTTTGCATAGTTAGCTAAAGGAGTATAAATTCTCTTTGCAATTTAGGCTATGCGTTTTGAAGTAGAATCTTGTCAAGTCAAGATCTTGGAAGAGACTGAAATCAACTGTATACTGGTAGATTATTTAAAGGTTATCTTGTCAGAAGATTTTTCAAACTGGATTCAATATGGGCTCCGTTTTCCTAATAAATGATACATAATTCTTCTTAAGCTTTTTGTTTTTCATTGTTAGTATTTTTATATAAAGTAATTATTTCTTTATCTAGATCATTTAACTACCATGTCAAAGTGCACATAAATCTAACAGAAAGTAGCCTAAGTTCTTAATTACTAAGGTGCATGTTTGTTTGTTTGTTTTAAACTACTCTAAATAGGAATATACTTGCTAGAAAATGAGGACTGTTCTATGTCCTTAAAATTTAACTGTGATTTTGAAAAACTATTCTGGTCCTTTTTACTTGATGATGTTCTATCATTTATTTCCAAACTTAATTTATGTTTATCTTGAGATCTGTGGTATTGTGTGCAGATGATCCATGTCTTTACTTAGACTGATGCAAAGTAATTATAATTATGCTCTCTCAAAACTTTAAGTTTTTATAATGTTATTTCATCTGCCTTTTCCTTCTCACCACATTCTATTTTTTTTTTTTTTTTTGATCCAAAACATGAGCTAAAACAAGATATTTGTTTTTCTGCCTCTGGTTTATGTGAATTACTGTGTTGATAATGAGGGTCAGCATTGCACTGCCAATGACACAACTGTATTCCTCTTCAGGGTAAGTAATGCTTCATTATATAAGTAGCACCAATTTTTCATATATCAATTGGCAGGACTCTGTTCCCATAGCTTAATTATTGTGAGTTGCATTTAATAAATATAGTTGTGCAGGTATTTCCACAGTGAACTGACTTAGATTATTTTGGCAATACAGCAAAGAGTGATATATCTAGATCAAAGGGCCACTACTTTGAAGTTTCCTTAAGTAAACTTCATGCTGATTTTCCTAGTGATGATACTAATTTACTTTCCCACAAACAAACATTGTGGAAAGTTTCCTTTTATTCCCTGCATCCTCAGCAGTGTGTAGGTATATATGTCTGTATGTTGGTATGTGTGTGCCTATTTTGATGACAACCATTCTACCCAAAGTAAGACAAAAAAAAAATCTCATAGTAGTTTGGATTTTGCTTTTGCCTGATGGCAAAATATATCGAACATTCTATTATATACTTATTTCTCAGTTGTGCTTCCTTTGAAAAATGCCTATTTAGTTTATTGTCAATTTATTGATTGAGTTACTTGTTTTTGCAACATTTTCATTTCAGTGGTCTTTTGAATTTGGAGGTGGGGATCTCTACATCACTAATTTCAAGACCTTTGTTTTTATTTAACGTATTTTCTTCTACTGCATTGAAGTTGTGTTTTTCCTTTTCGAACATCTTCTCTCCTTTTGTTGTAACAAGACTCAACCTAAACACCTCACACTTGCCAGTCAGAGGCTATAGCAATGAACTAAATCCCTGGTCATTCAAGACCTTGTGATGTATTGTTATTTATTGGATATCCTTCTGACTTTCAAATATAGGAAAATTATAGCTATAATAATCCTCCTTAGAAGTGTTTGCTCTATAAAGAAGAACACACCCTGGCATGTTGTTTCAATTTTCCTTTGATTCTAGAGATTGTTTAAAATTTCCCACTTGATTTCTTCAATGATTCACTGACCATTCAAACGTACATCCTTAATACCCATGTATTTGTACAACTGTTATAGTTTCTCCTTTCATTTGCTTCATGCTTTTATTACATAGTTTTCTGAAAAGATGAATCCTGTTATGACATTCTTTTACTTTTTCTAATTAGGTTGGTTAACTTATGACCTAAAACACAGCCCATTTTGAGAAAAAGTTCCATGTGTATTTTTCATTTATGTGTGCTTTTCAGGTAATGGAATATCCTGTAGATACGTACAAATTCCACTTATCCGATCTATTTTATGCTTTCACTGTGATGAAGCATGCTGAATTTTTGGTCTGGTCAACATATTTGTAAGAATATGGAGTTTATCCTTTTTTCCACATATAATTGTGTTTGTTTTATGTAACTGGGCACAGCATGAGCATCAAAATATTTTATTTTTAATTCTTGGTGGATTGTTCTTTCTTAGATTGTTCTTTCTTAGACAATTAAAGAGACTTTAATTGTCTCTTCTGTCTAATTTGAACTTGAAATCAGTTTTGTTCTTTATGCCTAGGCTAAGGTTGTTTGCTTTTATATTCTATTTTAATGGAATAGCATTATTCATCCTTTCATTTTTAGAGTATATATATATATGTCTGTATATATATATATATATATATATATATATATATATATATATATATATGTTTGTGCAGGTGAAATATATTTCCTGAAGGAAAGAAAGCACTGGGTTTTATCTTTTAATTCACTATGTCAGTCTATGTTTTTAAAGTAAATAATAAGATCATTTATGCTCAGGATTATTGAAAAGTATATGCCGATCATTGTACTTTTATTGTTTCTTTGATATTTGACTCCTTTTTATTAAATGTATTTGCAGCACATGTATGTAAGAATATATGGGGAGTTTGTCAATGCACATAATACAGCTTGTTGCATTTCTAGTACCGTCTGGCTTGTCTGTTTTATTCTTCTGTGTACAGAGTTCCTTTAAGAAGATTTTGTAAAATTGAATGGATTCTTTTCAATTCTGCAGATAAGTATTGTGAAAGGTTTTTATTCTGCCTAAAATTCTGAAGAATGGTTGCTATTTTCTTTCAGGGGTTGAAACACATTATCTCAGGCCTTCCAAGTCTCTAGAATTTCTGCTGAGAATTTCATTTTTATTTTGATGGATTGGCTACTGTAATTGATTTGAATTTCTCCCTTGAGATTTTGTTTATTTATTTATTTTTATGGCCGGCTCAGCCTGCACTGAGGGCAGGGCTGGCACAGCATGTGGTGCCAGGGATTGAACCGTGGTCCCTGCTGCCGCCCAAGCTTTCCTAAGCAGGCGCTTTAGACCACTGAGCCATCCTGCCAGGCCCCTCTCCCTTGAGATTTTTCTGTTCGCTGTAAATTTCTGGCAATATAACCCATACATTATTGAAAGTTTCTTCTCTGGTTAGGCTCATGGGATTCTGAATAACTTCTGTATGTGAAACTTTGATTCATCCAGATTTGCAAAATTTTATTCTATTCTTTTTTCTTTTTTTAGTACAAGGTCTATAGGGTCTCACTACACAAATCAGGCTTGTAGTGATCTGCCTGTTCAGCCTTCCAAGGGCTAGGATTACAGGTGTGAGCTGCCACACACAATCTCATTTGTGGGGGGTGGGGCTGGTGTCGTCTTCTGGGGATCCAACCTGGTCCCTGCACCTGCTTAAGCAGGCACTTTAGTCCACTAAGCTATCTGAACAGCCCTCTATTATTTCACCGTGGTTTTTATCTATCAATAGCCTCTTTCTGTACTGCATTTAGACCTAGGAGTCTTTTGGTACTTTTAATATCTGTGAATTTTTTTTTTTTTTTTTTTTTTTTTAGTCACAGTTTCTCAATATGTCTATATTACAGTCTAAATGTTATCGCTAATCCAGAATCCCTGATGAACTTTCTTTTGATTGGAAGTGCCTGGAATTTTTTTTCACACTATTACAATTAGGAAAACTCACCTCTTCCTTTTGTTCAGTCCTCATATTTGTCTGGTAATAGAGTCAACCTTCTTAGATTGCTTTACAAGTCTCTTCCTCAGCCTAAAATGCAAGATTCCATAGTACATCCAGTATTAGCATTTTCCATTTCTTCTTTTTCACTTACTATACCCCAAACTGGTATTTCTAGTTGTTATGTAATCGCTGGCCCCAGGGTTGCACTCCAGCATTTTGCTGCAGCTACCCCACACAGCCACATGCAGGCTGATGTGTTTCCATCACTTAGAGTAGCCCAATATGCTGCATGTATACCACCAGGCAGCCATTTCTGCACAATACCATTCTGGGTACTGGCTTATACTACCACTTTCATCTGATAAAAAGAAACATACAAACATGTATAAACCTTGCATGTATATGGACATTTACAATGTCACATATTTGATTTGAGTAAAAGTCAGTTGTCAAACAAATTTGGAACAATTATTTATTTTTATTTTAATTTTAATACCTGGTATTGAACTCAGGACCTCGTGCTTGCCAGGCAAGCACTTACACCACTGAGCTATCTTGTGGGGCCTACAATAATTATTAATAGTGAATATTTACAGTTCCTGAGGTTCCTCTGTTTAGAGGAAATAAGTTTAGAGAACACTTCTTTTGACTATCCCTTACTGCCATGCTAAATAATTATCTCTGATACATATGCTTATAATTTTAATCTTGTCTTATTACTTAGAACTAATTATGTAGGTTCTGATCTAAACCATATAGTAAATATATTTATACATATCATAATTTATATATATATATATATATATATATATATATATATATATACATACATACATGAGGAGAGCTGTGATGTATATATATAATTGAAAACAATTGTATTTATTTTAAGCAAATATCATACTAAATGACTTACTGTCATTACTTCAAATAAAAATATGCCTTTGTTTTTCTTGTGTATTTAGTACAGGGTCTCACTACACAGATCAGACTGTAGTGATCCTCCTCTTTTCAGCCTCCCAGTGTGCTGGAATTACAGGTATGATCCACAATGCCCAGACTCTGTCACTAGCTCGAGGCTCAGGGTGCCCTCGGGGTGGGGCCAGCACAGCATGCAGGACTGGAAATTGAACCCTGGTCTCTGAGCTTACCAAAGCAGGCACTTAGTTTGCTGAGATATATTGCTGGCTTTATATATCCATGCATTTTAAACATATCTCTTCATTTTTGGCAATGTGTCTGCCATTATACTTTATTCTTTATTCAATATATGCCCTGATCAGTCCTCATGTACACATGCACCCATATATGTGTATACATACAACCAAGAGTGTCAATGTGTTCGTCTAGGGATGTATGCATCAGATTAGTAAAGTATGCTTTGCCTCTCTCTTGGTGGATCATGGTGGCATGAACTTAAGAGCTATGTATGGCACCTCTCTCCTTCCTCTTTGATGCTGTTATACTGCTTTGCTTCTTAGACACTGTGAACAGCTTTTCTGTGCTCTGCTTTTCTATTATGTTTCTGGCTCTGATCCAGCCAGTCTGAACTCAGTCCTCTAAAATCATGAGGCAAATAAGTAATTGTTTTTCTTTAAATTCTGGGTGTTGGTTATTTGATTCCAACAAAGTGAAAACTTACCAGAAAAGTAAATTTGTTTGCTGACTTTATTTGAAAGCAAAATTTTTCATAATATCAAATAAAAAGATTATTTCATATACTTATTATTAAAATTGTTGTAAAGTTTGTTAACATTAATAAAAGTGGGAACTTTCTAAGCTTCTATATTATGAAATAGTGAAATAAATATTAAATGATTCTATTCACTCTTTAAAAAATTGTGTATGATGTGCTTTAAAACTTTTCTAAATGCAAGCAGAAATATTAATAACTGTAATATGTCTCTTGATACATTCTTTAGTTATCAAATAAACATTTTCCATAATAAGGATCCATAGCATTATTGTTCCCTAAGCCATTGCCTCCCACCTGACTACCTATGCCCCATACTAAAATAAGCCTTGATCACATGTCTTTGGAGAATGTTAATTGGTGTGACTTCTGAGAGTTTTGCAAAACGTTTGACAGTTCTACAAAGTCTTGCAGTGAAAGTTTTAAAAGGGGTTGCATCTTAATCTTTGTGTAGTTCAATATTTTCCCAAGTTATTTAACCACAGAAATGAGTGGCATGGAAAAAAAACAGCACAGCAAATCTTTATTAATGTCACAGGGTGCTACTTTTCTCGGGGAAAAGACAGATAACACTGCACCATGTTAGCGGAAGCTATAAAAATTGCAAGTATGAAATGGAAAAGCAGATGCTTTATTGATGAATTTCCCACAAAATATTGTTGACATGACCATCAAACACAATTTATAAACACATATCATTTCTATGAAAGAGCTTTACTCAAGTTAATTCATTCTGACTTTTGTAAAGATGTTGCTGAAATCAATAAAATTTGTAGTAGTAAAATAAGGTAAATAACAATGTTGTGGGTTCATAAATACCCACATTATTCCATAGATGTAAAAATGAAGACTCTAATCTGTCATTTTTCTCATTGACACAAAATTTTCAGTATCCAAATTAAAGAGCAGAAAATTGATTGCAGCTCACCCTTTGAAGAAGTTCCAATTCACAATTGGATGGCTACAGGAAAGATGACATGGCAAAGATGAAGGAAGGTAAGGAGAAGGCAGAAAGGTAGCAGACAGCTAAAGGGTGAGGCAACAATCAACAGCAGCAGCTTCTTTCTGTCCCTTATGTTCCATCCATACTACACATTCCAACAGTAGGTAGCACTTATACACAAGATGGGCCTTCACATTGTCCACAGCCTGAACTGTACCAAGTCAGTGAATTAAGTTTAGTAATCACACACCATTAAATATTAGCATCACACAATCACAGAATTATATAGACTACATGCAACCACCTCTAGAAGTCCCTACTTACGATTGAAAGAGGTGTTAGAGACCATTTAGATACAAGCCGTAGTAGACTTTTCCACACGATCTCCTCCAATTCTTCTTTTCTGCCTGCACCAGAAGTGAATAGGGGAATATTATCTTCACTACTTTTAGATAGAAAAACGATAGAATGAAAGAAATAAGACCAAGGACAGATACTATAGTTTTGCAATTATCATAGTGGCTACCCTAAGAAGCTCACAGTTCATATCCTTGCCTATAGAAAAGCATCAGTACCTTAGCCTGTTTTCTCTTTACTGAAAATTAATATCTAATGCCTTCAAATTAAAGGCAAAATAGGTTGTATTTGGCTCATGATTTCAGTGACTGTAGTCCATGCATGCTTGTCTTGCCCAAACACAGTAATGTTAGAAGATGGGTGTGGTGAAAGAAAGCTGCTCTCATCTCAAGGCAGTCACAAAGCAGAGACAAAAGAGCTGGGGCAAGAACATAACTTTCCAGGCCTCATTCCCATTAATGCACTCAGTTTTTAAAGCAGAACCCAGCTCATAAGAATACATTGAACTATGCACCTTTCAATATGTTATCCGTTTGCTTTATTGTTTGTTTGATTGATTGATTGATTGATTTTACTTATTTATTTATTTTTTGGTGTTTCTGGTGATTGAACACAGGACATTGTGCTTGATAGTCAAGCACTCATTTCACTGAGCTATCTCCTGGCTCTACATTAATCATTTAGTAGACAGACTTCATGATTCACCTTTCCAAAGATCCACTTCTGAACACATGAAGTATTGGAGATATTTTATATCTAAAGCATAACAATGAGAATTTATCCTTTCAATATGAAACTTTCAACATGTTTTGTAGGACTGCTTTTAAATTGTATTTGGTTCACACAGTATTACTATTGCATTTGGTTCTTATGACAAGAATGAACGTGTAGCATAGTCTCCATTCTGCTCTTGGCTGAAGGTTACTGGTGTTCTGCAGGTCTCATCCCATTAGACACGGGGATTTTAATGGAATTGCAATAGTGTGTGCCTTTTATTCGTAAGGTTGAATTTTGCTCATAAGGTGGACAACTATTTATTAGGTTGTAAAATCTTTTCTCACTGTGATATTCCTTTACATTGAAATATAATAACACAACTCTATGGAGAATGAAGAGGAACTTCATAAATGTTTGTTCATGCCAAATTTTCACATGTATTTATTAGCTCATCATAAATTTTACTTCATCATCCCAATTTTCACATGTATTTATTAGCTCATCATAAATTTTACTTGTAAAGACTTGATTCTAACTATTATATTGATGTAATGCTTTGTGCCAAAGCAGCATCTGAGAAGTTTTGAAACCTTTTCGTCTGTTTATAGTGATGTGCTCTCATCAATATTGAATGGTATTTTAAGAATAGAAGCCACTACATTCCTGTGAGGTACCTCTGAACTGAAAGGTTGCTAGGGAAGCACTCAATATAAAAGTCTTTTATTTTTCCAGTTTCGCTACTATGCTATGAGCCACACACAAAGCTATTGTTGGTAACATTATTAATAAAACAGGTGAAGCTAGTATTAATTCATGATAATTTTAAGAATATCATTATCATAGTATTTTTTCTACCATGAAATAGGAAATTACCTAAACATTTGTTTAATAGTATCAACTTTAAGCTGATTCAAGAATGTGTTCAAATTGTGATAACATAATTTCCATTGTACAAGAACTTAGTTATTCATATTTTTCTCATGATAAAAGTGTTTTTATGATAACATCACTTTTAAATTGCCTAGAAACAGAAAAATAAAATATACCAAAATGTTTAGTGATCAACTCTGTAAGTTTTCTGGAACTCACGCATACAACATATCTAATTAAAAATAAATTAATTTTATGTTTAAAGTGTTGCCTTACTTTTTAAATATATTTGGTTGTTCTAGGGTCTTACTATGCAGAGATCCTCCTGCTGTCAGCCGCCCCATTGCTGGGATTAAAAGCATCTGCCACTGCAGCTGGACTCTGGTTGGCTCAGCCCACTCTGGGGGAAGGGCTGGAGCGGCATATAGCACCAGCAATCCAGCCGTGGTCTTTGAGCTTGCCTAAGTTTGCCCAAATAGGCACATTAGTCTGCTGAGCTGTTTTGCCAGTCCCAATGTTGCCTTATTTAAAAAATATGTTCAAGGTACTTTTTCAGTCAAATATTTCCATTATTTTACCTACTTTCAATTTTATATGTGTACATATGTGTATGTATGCATGAGTGTATGTGTGTGTATTGAGGCTATAGCAAACATTTAAAGAATTTGGAAATAACAGAGAGAACTGAAAACAATTATGTCACATAAAATACACATTTAGGTTATTTTGATTTTACAACAAATAATATTTGAAAAGCATTTATTACTTCTTTCATTGCTTTATTCATAATTTATTTGACAAATACTCAATGTTAATTGGAGGCTTGTGCCTTTTACAGATTGTGTGCATAGCAAGCGTAACATAAGGGCTGACATCGTGGAGAAGCAGGATCAGAAGCAGTGTTTCTGTGTCACAAATGCAATAAGAGAAATGAACTGTAACTGCATAAATAATACACATATTTGAATATCTAGTACACAGAAATATGGAGTTACACTATAGCACTTATTTTTCCATGGTGCTCCATGGTATATAAAAATTTAAATATCAAATTTCATATTTTGTCCTCAAAAGCTTACTGTAGAAAGCCAAATGTTATTGAAAAGAGTATATTAGATTTGGGTAATTGTTTACTGAATATCAAAAATACTACCTTACAAATTCTTATACAACCTCACAGGACCATTCTAGTTTTTTCAGTTTCTCTGCATTCAGAAAGCACACTTTACACTTTTAATTTGGCTTTCAACACAGGTATTTTTGCTGTTAATTATGATTTCTCTATAAAGCTTAAGTATAAATTTAGTCACTTGATCAATATTTATAATTTCTTTCAGATGTCTGATATAGCATATTTCACCTGTTTTACAAACCTGTGTTTTGTTTTCCTTTATCAAGGGCTAATTTGGCTAAAATAGAATGTGAATGTAAACCTGAACACTTGAAGTCTTTTTTTTTCTTTTTTTGAAACCTTTATCCTTAGTACATCTCTTACGGAGAGTTCATTTATTAATGTTTTTGGACTAAACCACAGAGCTCCTTACAAATCTAATTTATTAGCTTCAGCTGTCAGAGTCCAAATAGGCTGCTAGAAAAAGCCCAAGGTCTGCGAACTTCTCTATATTTGCTGAATATAAATTAGCATCTGTTGTTTTTCCTTTGAAGACGTTAAAATTGCTTTAGCATTTCCAGGTGTAGATCTTAAAGATGGTATTTGTAGCTATCTTGTAATCCTTAGTGAATATACAGCCCTGTTCCTGTTCCTGAAAATTATGACTACTGCAAATAGAAGAGACTTATGCTGTTCAGGTTCACTACATGGAAAGTTAGAGTGCAGCCCTTGAACACCAGAAGGAAATGGAATCTTTAGTGGCTATCAGTGGAGCTTTTCCAAATGTTTTCATTTATGAACACGAAAGAACTGTTCTGTTTATAGTACTTTTGGCTGAAAACAATTTGTTGAAAAATGAAAAAATTACTACAAAGGTATTCATTGAATCATAGGAGTAAAAATTAATGGTTACTTTTGTCAAGAAGTAGTGGTTTATAAGTATTACAAATATTAACAGCACAGCCAAATACTGTGCTATGCAGAATCTAATAAAATTGTGGCTGAAATAGCTTTAATAAGAGAGTAGACTTCAGAACAAGAAATATTACAAGTGATAAAGAAAGATTCTGCTAGTAAAGCAAATATATACATATATACATACATTCACACACACACACACACACACACACGTATATTCAACATTGTGAAAAGAATTATAATGGCACAATCCTAAATTTTTTAGAATAACATAAAAAGGGTGCTTAATTGCATCTATGTACATTATGCCACTTAAAATTAAAGATGATAGCTCTTTAACTTGTTATCCATTTTTGTTCTTTCAGAACCTATGAAAATAAAAGTACATTGGTTGCAAAATAAACGAAAGGAACCAGTAGAGAAAAAGAAAACAAATATAGTAAAATAAAATGGGAATGCATTTCAAATATTTGGTTGCAAAAGATATGTTTATTCATTTATTTATTTGTCTTTTTGAGACAGAGTCTCACTATGCAGTTCAGGCTGGCCTTGAGCTCACTTTTGTAAGCCAGGCTGGTCTCAAACTCGCATTGATCCTCCTGCCTCAGCCTCTAAGGTATGTGTATTTAAAGACATAAAATAGTTTATAAACTTTTAGCTTGTTGATTAAGATAAAAAGATAGATTAACTGGTGGCACACTGCAATTGCAAAACCTTTGATTGTATATGTATCTGCTTCCTCTTAGTCCAAACGGAAGTATATTCTTTCCTGTTTTTTTTTTCTTTCTTTCTTTCTTTTTTCTATGCAACATTAATAGGGAGGTGGGTCATGCCCACACACTGCACTCTATAGAATGATTGTGAGGACAATATGTAATATGTCAAC
>PVJA010008711.1:6502-26903 GCA_004027025.1 Myocastor coypus
AAAAAAAAAAAAAAAAAAAAAAAAAAAAAAAAAAAAAAAAAAAAAAAAAAAAAAAAAAAAAAAAAAAAAAAAAAAAAAAAAAAAAAAAAAAAAAAAAAAAAAAAAAAAAAAAAAAAAAAAAAAAAAAAAAAAAAAAAAAAAAAAAAAAAAAAAAAAAAAAAAAAAAAAAAAAAAAAAAAAAAAAAAAAAAAGAAAAAACATAAATTACCTACAGAGGAGGAAGAATGTACCTCAATCTGAAGTCGTATACATAATAAACTTACAGAACAAAATCAAACACAAATTTTTAAATCCTAATTACTAAAAGTGAAACAAATGGTTCAACTGCATGTTAAGTTGAAGCTCAGAGAGATCACATGAGAATTTAAGCATCTTACAACACAGCACTTTCAACAGTAAATCCCAGTAGAACACAGGCAAAATAAAATAGAAACACAACTGTTTTCAGTTATAATATTGGTGGTGCTTCTTTAAATTCATAATCATTTTAAAATATAGTATGTAAAAGAATTGCATATATTTTATTATATATTATGCTTGATGTTTAAGTTAATTTTTCCTTCCTTCCTTCCTTCCTTCCTTCCTTCCTTCCTTCCTTCCTTCCTTCCTTCCTTCCTTCCTTCCTTCCTTCCCTCCCTCCCTCCCTCCCTCCCTCCTTTCTTTTTGCTGAACCCGGATCCAACTCTGGACCTTGTACTTGCCAGGCAGGCACTTGTGCCCCTGAGACATCTCCCTGGCCCCTAAGTTAATGTTAATATAAATTAATGACTTAATATCAATATATTTTATACACTTGTGTTGTTTCTACAATTCATATTTAAATATTTCCTAATTTACATATCTCAGATATATAATAATCCCATAAATATATAAAAGAAATATGCTCATGTAAAAATCAGTGAGTTTCTCATCATGAGAAACAAGTAACTATGAAATTTATATTTAAGATGAAAATCCAAAATTTATACCAAAAATAGTCAAAATAAATACATTGCTTTTTCCATCAAAGCAACAAACTCTAAATAACAATAAAACACAACAAAAACAGGCCTTTTGGAGCCAAGAACAGTATATATGAGGTGAAATTAAGAATATCTTGTTACCTGAGACAGCAAGCATACTATCAAAAACTACTGGAATACCATCAATGTGACTCAGGAGTGAACTTGGAACAGGCTCCTAGGCTATGAAAATCTGTCATCAGTAAGCATAAATGCCACAATGCAATAAAATGTTCAACTCCAAAAACTCACAGTAACACATAAATAATGGGGATGAGTGTGGCCGAATTAATTTGTCTTTAGCTCTAACTACTGATTTGTGTAAAAACAGAGGAAGTCTACTATAGGATGCAATTAAAATATACAATGTGATAAATCTTACAGGATCAATAAAAATGCTGTATAAATTGGAACACATACAAAGCAACTAAATAAATATAATGTTGGGATTTTTGGTTGATATTCCATAGAAACAGTTCAGGCTTTTGTCAACATCATATATCTACTAAGATGACCACTGTTAAAAGGAAAATAAAAGTATTACCCAGGATGTAAAGAAACTGGAATTCGTGGGATGGCCAGAGAGCTCAGCAGACTAAAGTTCCTACTTAGGCAGAGCATAGCAGCAGGGGCTCAATGCCAGGCGTGTAGTGCTGGCCCTACCTCAGGGAGAACTGAGACTGGGCATGGTGGCTTATGCCTGTAATCCCAGTGTTTGGGAGGCTGAAAACAGGAGAATCTAGTCTGATCTAGATAGTGAGAGCCCTGCAGATTCTGTCCTAAACACATTAAAAAAAAGAAAAAAAAATTGGAATACTGGTGCACTGTACTGGCGGGAATCTAAATAATGCAGCAGCTGTGAAAAACATTATGGAAATTTCTCAATCAATCAATCAATCAATCAACCAATCAAATAGCTGAGCATGGTGATACACGCCTGTAATGCCAGTACTTGGGAGGCTGAGGGAGGAGGATCGGTACAACTTTGAGTTCAGCCTTAGCTATGTAGTAAGTTCAAAGTCAACTTGTACTACACAGTGAGACTGTTTTCTTTTCTGTAAACAGAAAAAAACAAATTAACATGTGATACTACATTCCACTATTGGATTTCAAAAAGAATTCCAAATGAATTGAAATCACAATCTCAAAGTGTATTTGCATACTATGTTCACTCATGAACTATTTATTTCTGAAAGTGCTCAAAGATAACTGAAACCTCAGAAAATTAAAGTATGGATTAATTAAAGTATGGAGAAGTTCTGTATTACACAGAACAAGTTTAACCTGGAATGCCACACCATTTCTGACAAAAGTACCATTTTAAGTATCTATACACTTATTAGCACATTGCCCAAATGTCTAGAAATGACTTTCTGGTTTCTCAGCTAAAGTACAACTATATTTAACTTGGGCTTTTTCATCTCTCAAAACTAATCTATATATACCTAACAAGCTTAAATTTCTGATTGTGACAAAAATGATCTCAGACATTTTCAACAAAACTAGGAATTGTTTGGGATGACCTAATGTAAAATAAAGTCTATGAACTATTCTCTAAAGAAAACAAGGTAGTCCATTAGAATGGTACATTAAAACAATTCATTCAAGATGAGCCTCAAAAGAGATATATAGTAGGGCCTGGCAGGATGGCTCAGTGGTCTAAAGCACCTGCTTAGGAAAGCTTAGGCGGCTGCAGGGACCGCGGTTCAATCCCCGGCACCACATGCTGTGCCAGCCCTGCCCTCAGGGCAGGCTGAGCCGGTCATGAAAATAAATAAACAGGTCATAAAAATAAATAAACAAACAAAAGTTCTGAAACAAGAATAAAATAAAATAAATTTTTTCAAGTTATTAAAAGAGATATAGTAAATGGTTATAGCATCTCCAATTCCAACAGCCAACAGGCTATGTGACTACTCCCAGGGAGGATACACCACAAGGAGTAAGACTCCAAGAATCAAGAAAATTAGCAGGTTTCAACTATGAACTTCAAGAAGCCAAGAACACAATATTCTATAGCCAAAATTGATTGTATCATGAAGCTGTTTCTTACATGACAAGCTCCACGGTGCTAACAGAACAAAGAGCAGATTTAATGGTCACCGAAGCAATCTAAAAAACCATTATTCATAAATTAATGAAAAAAAAAAAAATCCTTAGTGCTAAGGTAAAGCTGAGCAAAACATCTTAAAAATTTCTCCAGTTTCCCTTATTAATTGATGAAGTGTGGGAATAGTTAAGAGGGAAGAGAGAAGGGGCCCAGACTGGCACAGAAAAGATCCACCTTTTCCCAGTAAGAACTCATAAGACAGGGCAAGGGAGACAGGTCAGAGGCATAAGTGACTGCCTGGAAAGCACAAAGTCCTAAGTTTAATCCTCAGTATAAAAAAAAAAGAAAAAAGAAAAAAAAAAAAAAATCACAGAAAAGAACTCATAAGATATCCTGATAGCTCAGCTGAATAATGCACCTACTTAGGCAGACATAGGGAGTGGGGCTCGATCCCCTACCTGTGATGTGAGACAGCAACTGAGACTGGGTATGGTAGTGTGCACCTGTAATCCCAGTGCTTGGGAAGCTGAAAACAGAAGGGTCACTAGGAGTTCAATCCATGTAGTGAAACCCTGTAGACCTGTTCTAAATACATTAAAAAAGAATTCATAAGATAAACTGAGTTCAAGAAAATTTACCTCTTTACCAACATATTTACAAGATCATCTTTAAAATGAATTAGACTACAGATATCTTATTTAATGTAACTCTTGCTAATTCTTAATGTTTTTTATTTCATATTGATATATTTTCATTTATCAGCAGTTTTAAAATAAATCAGTTTCTGCAGCTCCTTGACTTAATGCTAAAACTAAAATTTGATTATGTAAAACTGTTTCAAAATTTTGGTACTGTACTATAGAAAAGTTTTAAAATACAAGATACTACTTTTTGAAGTAATTGAATTTTTAAAAATGTAAAAGAACTAGGCTATACATAGCTCAGTTGATAGCATGCAATTAGCACTGTGAGGCCCTAACTTCAATCCTGAATGCTCCAAAAATAAAGTAAAAATTCATTCTACTATTTAATGAACATCTCTCCAAAATACATACCACTAATGAAGTAAATGTCACCGTTTTTAAAAAAGGAAAATTATTCTAATTTCTAGCTATGCGCCAAGGTCATTTAGTCTACAGCTACAATATACTTCAGGAATTTAAACCAATTCCTTTATCTACCCTTTATAAGAACACTTGCTATAAAAGTCATCACAGGTTCTTAACACACTCAGAAAATCAAAGTAAAAGGGGCCAGGGAGATACCTCCGTGGCACAAGTGCCTGCCTGGCAAGTGCAAGGTCATGAGTTTGAACCCTGGTCCCACCAAAAAAAAAAAGAAAAAAAGAAAAGTAAATCCCAGAACTGGCACTCCATAGCTCAGCAGTTTTTCTGTTTTGCCATATGATGGATATTTACACTCCACTATGAAAGATTTTTTATGTTTTTTTAAAGAGATAAGCATGGCTCTGTTTAAAGTTATTCATTAAATAAAAATAAATAGAATTTGGGCTGGGGAAATAGGTCAGTAGAATAAGCGCTTGCCTGACAAGCACAAAGACCTGAGTTCAATCCCCAGTTCCACCAACAAAACAAAAATAGAATTTTAGCCATTTAGCTATCCTGTAAAAATAACAGGATAAACAAATACTCAACAACTTAGCTATTGAGATTTTAATGAAGTTTTCTACAAAATATAGCTCATTTGAGAAGACACAAGATCATCACTGCATATTTTTTAATCCTGCTAATCATAACTAAGTTATAAAAAGCACAAATAATGGAAAATTTCAAAGGATTTCTTTTGGTAAATCTGCAAGTAACTATCATAACTCTGAATTACATATTTAAAATCTGTATTTTGTCAAATTACTAAGGAAATTTCAAAAAATGTAAAATCCATGATGAACAAGAGAAGACTAAAGAACATTAAAACACTTTGGCAATGGGAGTTGGATAGAGTCTTACCATTGGCAGCGCATTGATGTGGGGATGTGCAACTGAATATCCGGTACAGCCAAGTACAAGCTGCTGTCACTGATGAGAAAAAAGAAAGGAAAATATTCAGTGTGCCCTAGAACAAATTCAGTTTATGATTTTTCATTTCAAACTGTCTTTGTTTGAAATAATCTTTAAGCTCTGACTGTTCTAGCCAATGAAAAATCTTCCCCCAAGCAAAACTGCTATACTAAAACAGCAACAACAAAGTGACTCAGTTGGTAACAAGTGAACAAAATGAGACTCAAAGAGATGAATTTGAACATAGGGTGCTCGCAATCCAATCAACTCAACTCATGTAAATATTGCTACACTGGGGACCTATAGACTATCATTTATAATATATGAGCACAAGTCATAAAACATGGTGTAATCTTGTATTCTGTATATTTTGATTAATAAAGGAAACTATAACTGGTTTGAAACATTATCAGAATGTTCATCTATAATTTCTTCATTTTAGATTTAGGGTTTGCTCCAAGCATTCTCACAGCATGTACACAGTACGTGAACCCTGTATACAAATGTAAAAGTTAATTCTTCGTATACTGTTTCTGAGAATGGGTCTCTCAGGTGGGATGCAGAAAAGCACTACACGTTCCACCCTGTGCTACAGTCAAATATGTTATTTTCCAAGAATGACAGATTGGCAGCAGACAGGCACCACAGAAAGAATGATCACTATAGCGTTCACCTCCTGTACTAAGGAGGTGAACCAACAGAGTAAGCACTGAAAAGATGACTAAAAAATATCCTGCATAACTGCAGGACTGTTTAAGAGGGAAGACATTATTTTGGTTTGGGTTGTTGTTTTAAAAAAGTATTCAATACTCTCACAAAAAAAACAAGTCTTCTGAGGTTTGACCCCCCTCATTTATCTTTGAAACATACAAAAACTGGATACCACCAGATTTCATTTAACTATTTACTTCAGCATTAGTATTCATGAAAATCATGCATTTTACCATGAAGTATTCGTGATTTTTGAGCTAAAGCTATAAAGTGCTGCTTATTACCCCAAAATCACCAAGCACTGTTACCAAAGGTCATTTTTTTTCTTTTTCTTTTCTTTCTTTCTTTTTTTTTTTTTTTTTTGTGGCCAGCTCAGCCCACACTATGGGCAGGGCTGATGCAGCATGTAGTACAGGAATTTTGAACCAGGTGCCTGCAATTTGCCTAAATTTGCCTAAGCAGGTGCTTTAGACTGCTGAGCTATCTCACTGGCTTCCAATCAGAAAGTTTGATACATGCATTCTATTTATTCGTAAATATATGATGCCACTAAATATCCTCTGAAATTATTAGATCATTTCATTGGAGGTGAAGAGTTTACTTCTGTAGTTTACAATAAGCATCAGCTCTAGCACTGTATTACTTTCCTACTGTCACTTTTATATGGACTTTCTTTGTAAGAATCTTTTTGTGAGATTTGGTTAAAACTAGAGAGTAAAGAGTTATCATATGCAAGTAAATAAATAAACTGAATTGCAGTCAGCTAATACACGGCGATTCCAGAACTGGAAATGATGGAATAGGACTGCCACCAGTGCCTTGTGAGACCCCAGTTCTCCTCCAAGCAACATGGTAGCACATTTATACACATGGCTCTGGTAAGTTCAATGCAGGGAATGGATTTGACCCGCTGTACCCCATGTTAGAAATACAGCTCATTAATCGAAAATTAGCACAAAGAGATTAATATACTCCAAGACATACTTGTTTTCACCCATGTGTATGTGTACAACACACATTTATTTTTCAAAAATATTAGATCACTCCAGTTATTTTCCTCCTTGCCCTGGTCCTTTCTTTTACCTTTATTTGATCAGTGAATCTCACACCACCCTGCAGAGATCTAATGTCTTCAATGATCACTTCAATATTCCTCTGCTGTCTTCAGAAACTTATGTACAGATGGAGAAAAATAATCTCTCGTAGTTTAAAAAATCAGTTCTTTCACACATATCATATAAACATGTCCTCAGTGTTGTCATCTGAAAAATGAAGCTACACTTTGAGATGATGTTTTTTATTAGATAGCTTGACAACAAACTTGAACAGAGGGCCGGGAAGATAGCTCAACAGTATTAAGCACCTGCCTGGCAAATGCAAGTTCCTAAGTTTAGTTTCCAGTACTAAAAAATGGTCAAGCAAACTAACAAACAACTATGGAGCCAGGCATAATGGCAAACATCCCAGCACAGGAGAGGCTGAGGCAGAAGGATCACAAATTCAAGACTAGGGGCCAGGGAGACAGCTCTGTGGCACAAGTGCCTGCCTGGCAAGTGTAAGGTCATGAGTTTGAACCCTCGTCCCGCAAAACAAAAACAAAAACAAAACAAGTTCAAGACCAGCCTTGGCAACTTATGAAGTCTGTCTGAAAAACTCAAAAGGGAATAAATTCTAATTTGAAATCCTATTATAAAGCCAGGTGTGGTGGTGCATGCCTATAATCCCAGCACTTGGGAGGCTGAGACAGGAGGATCAGTGCGAGTTGAAGACCAGCCTGGGCTACAAAAGTGAGCTCAAGGCCAGCCTGAACCACACAGCAAGACCCTGTCTCAAAAAAAAAAGGACAATAAATAAATAAATAAATAAATTCCTACTACACCTCAAGATATCTTCACATAGAATATTAACAAGTATCAGCTCATTATAGCTACTTACATAGGTAAAAGGACACACAAGTGTTATGAGGACAGTATGTATTAAAAGCCAACAATAAACTCGATCCTAAAAAAAAAATTCTGTGAAGTGATTTACAATGAGATTTTTATAAAATCAACGGAAAGTACTTTTAAATATACAAACACCAAGGGCACAAAAATGAACACACAGAAAATGTCTTGGAAATAATCCCTACTGATGAGCACGAATGGCAGCAAATAATGCCCATGAGTTTGACCAACAGTAGCTAATGCTCACCATGGCGAAAGTGAGAAGTATTATTAGTAATTTTACTTTTTTAAAATTTATTTTTATTGAAACTGTTCTCAACTAGTAGCTCAGACTATGTCACCACACCCTTCTGCCTCACTATGTTTCCAATTAAGAGAAAATAATAATGTATTTTAGATTTCTGAAGTGATTAAAGAAAAAGTGGAAATCAGAACTTCCTTCTATAAATGGAAGTCAACAAATGTTTTCTTTGCCCCCCTGCCCCCTTCACCGTGGAGACAAGTATCTTGCTGTGTTCTGCTGGTCCTCACTTCAGTGTGTAGCCCAGTTTGGCCTTGAATTTGTGATTCTCTTGGCTCATATTACAGGTATGAGCCACCATACCTAGTTCTCACATTTTCTAAAAACCCTAAATCATGCATTCATTCCAGAGACAAATACGTGAAACAGGAAGCAAACTGTATTTATAATTAGTTTTAAAAACAAGTTCATAAGACCAGTTTCAGACAATTACATTTAAAACTGCCAATTTCAAATTCACGTACTAACATCTAAGCAATTAAAGATCCCATGAGAAAAAGTTTGCCAGGCATGACGGTGCACGCCTGCAATCCCAGCACAGGAGAGGCCAAGACATGGACTATATGAGTTTGAAGGCAGCCTATACTACAAAGTGAGTTCAAGACCAACCAAAATGTATAGGGAGATACTGTGTCAACAATAAAAATACAAAACAATCAATGACAGTTTGTCAGACTATTTTCATTAAAAAAAAAAAATCAGTACCAGGAAGAATTAGGAAGCTATGGATTCAAATCATGTATCAAATTCAGAATCAATAAGGCCAAGAAATTTCATTTATAAACTTTTTACAAAATACAAAACACAAATGACTTTACAATTTTTCATTTATATTCATATAATCACTTATTGAACATGTGCACTATTTCTCATTTCACATATTCATCCATACTTTACCAAATACTAGGAAGTAAGGCAGACAAAAATTATTCAAAGACTTACAATGAAACTACAAAGAAACAGTGACTACTGCTTACTGAGAATGAAGCTGTACTAGGTTTTAGAATAATGTTAGGAAAACTGAGTAAGATGACAACATATCACATAATACTGTTTGGGAATTAAAAATACTTAAACGGTAGGTACTCTTTCCTAGATTTTATGCATGTAGTTGAAAACACTGAATGATTCTTTATGACAATTGAGGATTTGCTAAAACAGTCAATCTATACACCCAAACTGAATGTCTAAAATACTTCGTACAATTATGAACTTTAAGCAGCTTCTTTTATGAAAACAAAAATACATTATTTCTAAACACTGTTATAAGCATGGGATATCATTACTAAATTACGTATTGGATTTTTTTTTTAAAAAAAAAAAAAGTGGTAAAGATTCCTGCAGTGAAAACTAGCAGTGGGTCAAGGCTACAGCCCCTAAACTTGCATAAGGGCATGTCCATGTATTTCTACACACTCAGGAGACAGAAGCAGGAGGCTCAGTTGAGCCAGGGAATTTGGGGCCAACCTAAGCAATGTGGCTACAAGATGCCCCTTTTTTAAAAAAATTAAATATTTTTAATGCTTTGGTCTCTGAAAAATGGTGTCTAAATTTTTAACTAGTGTCATAAGCAAACACTTAGAATAATGAGTACCGTGCTAACCACTGTCAATTTTTAAAAATGTCAGTACAATATTATTATTCCTTTCCCCTGGCTTCCAAATATGGTAATACCAACTACTGACTAAATCATAAGCATGGAAAACCTGGGAAAGACATTTTTAATGACAGCAGATTGAAGGCTTTACTAAGATCTTCCTCATAATCACACAATATATAAAAGTAGTGTCTTTATTTTAGTTTTGACAACTGCATAGGTTACAAATGAATAGTGTGAGATTTTTTCTCCCAGATATGACATCAAAATAATTTTAAAATGGTAATGGGAAAGAACTTGCAGGTTCCCTTCAATATAGTTCCTTCTCTACTTTCCCAGATGTTAGGGACTGAGATAGTTCAATGCAGTTTATACATTCTATTAATGTGCACCATTCCTAGTGCAGTAGTAAAGATGTTAACTGTTTCAGTCTAACTTCAAATTTGATTAATACAGTGAGTGACTTTCTAATTTAAGAGAAGTCAGCAAGTCCCACTTAGAGCTTTAATAAATTCTACTTTATTTCCATGTCATTGATTAGGAGAAACATAAGGCAAAAACTGGCTACTTCTGACAAAGGGCAGAAAAACAGTATTGAAGAGAACTAGTTCACTGGAAGGAAATAAAGGAACATCCACCAAAAACTGGCATTCTAGTTCATCAACTTGGTATTTTTTCATATTATACAAAGTAGCAAGCCATTTGAAAAGTCTAGAGCCAATGGCAATTTATAAAGTTCTTAACAGTGTATGTTTTGTGGTTGGCCTTTCTTTTCCTTATCAACTTATTGCCATTTACAGCCAGAACCCAATTTATACAACTTATTTGTATAAATTAGATAGAAATATTATTATAGGCAGCTAGACCAGGGCCACGCCTTCAAGGACCATGGAAGACAAGGTGACTTTATAACTATAGACAGACACTCTGCACCCATGGGCCAGATCTCAAGACAAGAGATGTCTGGCTTCAAACTCATACAGTCCTCATGCCTTGGCCTCTCTAGTGCTGGGTGTGGTCATGCACACCTATAATCCTAGTTCTTGTGAGGCTGTAAAGAGGTGTATCACTGAGTCTGATCTAGTAATAAGACCAGAAACACCTTGCAGATCCTTCTCCAAAATACAAAATACAAAAAAAAAAAAAAAAAAAAGTATAAACAAATGAAAAAAGTAAGATTTGGGCCATTAGGTTTTGTGAAAAAAGAAACAAAAGCAGTCTATATAGCAGAAATATATTGTATTCAATTAAGTTTGCTCACAGAAACTCAACTTCTGGTTAAATGTGGTGGTCTTGTTTCCCTTATTTTTCCAATGAATGGTTGAATTCAGTTCCTGTATATCTAGAATTTCTCTTGATTTGATTTTAAGTAATAATGACTGGAGGAAGGTTATCAAACCTGAGTCAGAATGACCTTTAAAGAACGGTTGCTGGTATACTGCCTGTTTATCAAATGCCACACAATAACACATACTGTAATTGCTCTGAATTTAAAGTACAAAATGCTGCACTGGTGGTTTATATCTGGTGTAAGAGCACTGGTATTAATTTTGCAGACCATTTTAGTTCATACTTCTATGATCACTTACTGTTGCTCTAGAATGCATACCATGTTTGGATGGTTGGGTTCTAGAAGCACAAAAGGTAATAATGACAGACACACATTAACATTCTAAGGAATTCTTTCACCATGTGTTAATCTGTATTTCTACTTCAACTATTTTCTCCAAAGTCATTTTACTGTAGTGCTGTCATTACTCATTTCTTCCTCTACATCTTTCCACTTGTTACATGGGATTTCAGGGGGAAGACAGCTAAGATTTTCTCCTGAAAGAATGCCCTTGGGCTAATAACTAAGCAAAGTAAGTGTGATCCCAAAATGTAATATAAAGCAAATCTAGCCTCACCAACCTTTAAAACAACTAAGGCCATTTTCCTGAACAACTAAATGTCATCCATAAAACCTTTATTTGTTTATTCACTCATTTTTATGGCTGGCTCAGACCTCCCCGAGTGCAGGGCTGGCACAGCATGTGGTGCCGGGGATCGAACCGTGGTCCCTGAAGCCACCCAAGCTTTCCCAAGCAGGCACTTTGGACCACTGAGCCATCCCACCAGGCATGTCATCCATAAAGACTCAACTTATAGAGCACAAAATTCGTAATCTTGATTTCTCATTACTGTCCAACATGTATCCTTTCCCAACCTCATATAACATGATCATTTCCAGTGATGCCTTATTTACTTCAGTATTTTTGCTGCAATGGTGTTCCCTGTCTCCCCCTAACTAGACCTGTCTAGACAGAATCCAACTCCTTTTTCCCCTCACTGCTGGAAAAGTGATGCTTTTTCCTCTCCTCTGAAGAATGCCAATAATATACCAGTCATTTTACAGCACTGGAAAATGGGGTCCAAGCAAATTAAACCACATTCTCCAAATCATAAGTAGCTAATGGCAAAGGCTGGACTATAATCAGGGTCTCCAAATTTATTTATTTGTTTACTTATTTTATCTTTTTTGAGACAGGGTCTCGCTGTACAGTTCAGGCTGGCCTTGAGCTCAGTTTTGTAGCCCAGGCTGGTCTCGAACTCTCACTGATCCTCCTGCCTCAGCCTCAGTGCTGGGATTACAGGCATGCACCACCACACCCGGTTCAAATTTATTTTTTAAATTAAAAAAAAATTTTTTTTTCTTGTTTCAGAACTTTCGTTTGTTTGTTTATTTATTTATTTTGTGGCCAGCTCAGCCTGCCCCGAGGGCAGGGCTGGCGCAGCATGTGGTGCTGGGGATTGAGCCGCAGTCCGTGCAGTAGCCTAAGCTTTCCCAAGCAGGCGCTTTAGACCACTGAGCCATTCTGCCGGGTCCCAGGGTCTTCAAATTTAAAACCTTATCTGTTCTTTTAACTTCATCACTTGAACATTACTTTTCACATTACCTAACCAAAGCTCCTCCGTTAAAAATTTCCAGTGGATTTTCCACACCTGAATTACTGAGTAAGAATAATAATAATTCAACATATCCTTCAAAACCCAGGTCAAGTGCAATTGTCTCTCACAAAACTCTTCTGACAGTCCTAACTCATTTATATTTACCTCTTCCAAATGTAGCACATTAGTGTTGTAGGCAGCTAAATTAGACAGAAATATTATAAGTAGTCAGACAGGGCTAGGCCCTCAAGGAGACAAGATGGAAGACAAGGTGACTTTATAGCTTTGCAAGAGGCAGACACCCCTGCTGTGGTCTAGACTTCAAGACAATAGAGAAAACAAATGTAGCCATGTACTTCCATAGAAATGCACATCAGGGATTGATATTCTAAATACATATGAATCACCTTAAAAGAGTCTAAATGAGTCACTAATCCAACCTCCAACAGGAAGAGCCCCTGGCCCTTATTCAAGCCTGCTTGCTACATGACTAGCTTCCCCATTAGGTATTGGCTTTAATCAATTTGACAGAGCAAAGTTGCTTGTAACCTCATTAGTTTACCATAGTTTTGTTCTACCACATGCCCACCTAAGCAAGTTCCCATGGTTTTCACCTTAGACTCACCCCACACATGGTTCTCCTCTATAAAAATCCTTAGAAGGGGCCGGCGGGATGGCTCACTGGTCTAAAGCGCCTGCTTGGGAAAGCATGGGCGGCTTCAGGGACCGCGGTTCCATCCCTGGCACCACATGCTGAGCCAGCCCTGCCCTTGGGGCGGGCTGAGCTGGCCATAAAAATGACTGAATAAACAAACAAAGGTTCTGAAACAAGAAAAAAAAAAAAATTCTTAAAAAAAAAAAAAAATCCCTAGAAGAGACAGCTTCCAGAGGACAACCCACTCATGACTGCCCCCCTCCCTCTCTTGGTTAGGACAGAGGTACTCTTACCAAGAGCTGAGGTACTCTTACCAATGTCTAGAAAGAAAGCAAACATTATAGTCTAGTATAAAGAAAAGTAGAATTCCTACTGAGTGGCTTTTGGCAGACAGGGCTAAATAAGGTAGCTGTAAAAGGAAACAGGGTTCTTTAAATAGGGGTCATAGTTGCAAATAACAAAGAGATCACTACTTACATACAGAACAGATGAATGCCCAAATATTATTAGCTTTTCCAGGTTCATCCACAAATAGAAAACAGTGTCGACAACCCTCTGTCTTTCAAATCCAATGAAATAGCTTAATGAACTTTCCAAACTCAATAGGACTGTTAATCATCTCAAGCAGAAGACAGCCATAGGAAAACAAGATGTATAGTAGTTCCGCTACCTTCTGTTGTCTTGGTGTTTGTAACTGAGGGGGTGAATGAAGCCATTCACCAAGTCCTATAGGATCATGACAAGAAATCTACAGTGACAGTCTTTAGGTGGCACATTCAAAAATTGGCAAAGGAGCAAGGCATGGAGGGACCTGCTTGTAATACCAGCACTCAGAAGGCGCAGGGTTCAAAGCTATCTTGAAATACTATGTGAGATCAAGATTACTCTAAAGTAACTACACCCTGTCTCCAAATAAATAAATAAATAAATAAATAAGCCTATTTTTAACATATATTAGTTTAAAAAACTTATGGTAACTTCATAAAAATACATCTAATTCATACATATACAAACAATTTAAAATCCTAAAAAGTTACAATTACATAATAATGCACTAGCTGATTTGCTGTGGATCAGTGCACATCCAAATCAGCACCACAGAAAGTTTTGGTTTGAAGCATATTGTTCCCAACCAGAACCTAGGGCTACACTCAAAGAAGAATTTGGAATTATCCTCAAAACAAAGAAAAGCTCCAAGAACTAAATAGGATAACACTTTAAAGCATGTGGCTAAATTCAAAAAATTTTCCCTATTTAAAAGATTATCTCAGCCCGACAGGATGGCTCAGTGGTCTAAAGAGCCTTAGGAAATCTTAGGCAGCTGCAGGGACTGCGGTTTGATGCCCAGCACCACATGCTGCACCAGCCCTGCCCTCAGGGCAGGCTGAGCCTGCCATAAAACTAATAAACAAACAAACAAACAAGTTCTGAAACAAGAAAAAAATAAAACTTATCGTTTAAAAAAAAAAAAAAAAGATTATCTCAAAAATCTTACTTCAAAGGAAAAAAACATTTAATTTTTTTCATACCCCCAAATCTATTTTGGGCAACAAAATACTTTGAAGTTACAAAGCTATATAGCTAGCTAAAGGATCTTAAATTATTCGGTCTGAAAGCCAGGTGCTTGAATTCATTCATATGGCTTCTTAGATTATATTTTTATTAGGTTTCTCTAATCCTTAAAACATCATTCAAATAGAACCACCTAAAGTACAAATACACAGTAGTACATTTTTCTCCCAAGTACATTTTAAACAATCTATTCTTCTAATGGATCATTTAAAAAGGACAGGCCCTGTATCAGGTAAGAAATTTTGATTTTCCTGAAAGGAGGACAATAAAATTCCACTTGCACTGTAATAATTTAAATTTTCCTGAAATTTATAAATGCTTTCTTCAGCCTGGAATCTATAAATCACAACCAAGCAAAATTCTGACATTAGACTAATACTTTATTAGTTCCCACTTAAACTTGGCTCACTGGTGCTACATGCCTCATCCCCATAGTTCTTAGCGTTGCTTACAGAACAGGGTTATTCTTGAGAAGCTAAAAGGTACCAGTTTGGGGCTAGGGAGATAGCTCCGAGGCACAAGTGCCTTCTGGGCAAGTGCAAGGTCGTGAGTTCGAACCCTGGTCCCACAAAAAAAAAAAAGTACCAGTTCATACAAAAAGACTAATTTTCATGGAAATGCATGAACATCAGTTAATCAAAAGCTGGAGTGCTGCTACAATGCAAGCCTTCAAGATAACAGCTTATTTTCTGTCCTCATTCTACTACTTGACAAATGTAAGGAAAGCTTCACAAATGTGAAAGTACATCATTCAAAAGGACACTAACTTTCTAAAAAATACACTTTTATTAGTATATATTTGTAGTACATAATAGTTAACATTTTTTGTAGGGAACTGCAACATGTACATCGTATACCTTAATTCCTTTTTCCTTTTAATCCCTCTTCCTTTCTCTCTCCCTACACTTTCTAACCCAAACAACTATACAACCTGCAACTAAGTAACTGCAATTGTAGAAATCTTAAAACTTTTGTTCCACTGCAGAAATCATTACTTTTACTGACAACCCATCATTCACAATCAGGGTGCCAATTTTATTCAATACTCTTAATTGTGAGTTCTTTCTGTCCTGGGATCCAGAATCTATCTGCTGAAGTCTATGAAAAACAAAATGCTTCCTCAAACTACGGCAAAGTCTTTTCTTCTCAGTCTCTCATCCCAAAATATGTACATGCTACTTACCATTTTAAAAATTTAAAGCATAGTAAAATAACCTTCTCTACTTTATGTCATTCCTAAAATGACTTGTAAAATAAAATTGCCACAGTTCTTTATCCATATTTTTTTTTCTTTTCAGAAAGCTTAAAGCTTATTTCTATCTAGGAAATTTAAAGCTTATTCTCTTAATTTGTACAATGAAGTTTAGTAAAATACAAACTATGCAACTGTTTAATAAGATTACACTACATGGTTATGAGACAGCCTCCTGGGGACAACCTGCTTGGTTGGGCCCCCCTTCTGTTCCTCTCAGACAGAAGCTTTCTTTCCCCCAATAAATATTCTGCTCTTTAATAACAATAATAATAATAATAATATCTAGAAAGTCCAGTAAAAATGCATAGCAGACACACAAATGGTGTAAGAACACAACCAAGATACCCATATACAAATTAAAAGTTGGAACCCTACCATACATCACATAAAAAAATTAATACAAAGTAAAACAGATAAGATCCAAAACTCTTAGAAGTAAACTTCACAGTAAAAATTTATGATTTTGGCTCAGGCAATGATTTTTTTGTTTTGTTTTTGGTCTCGTTTTATAGTGCAGGCTGGCCTTGAACTCAAGGTGACCCTGCAGTCTCAGCCTCCTGAGTGCAGTGGTAGAATTACAGGCATCTGCCAACATGCCCATCCAGGCAACAGTATCTTTTTTAGACAAGGCACACCAAGCAATAAACCACAAGCAAGAGAAGAAAAATAGTGAGCCAACATCATAAAAAGTTTAAGGAAAACCCAGAAAATAGAAAAAAAATTTTATACATCACTTCACAACAATATCTGGAGTGCATGAAAAAAATACTGCAACTCAAAAAGAACCCAATTTTAAAATCTAGGCAGCTACCTTGAAGAGAAATATACAAATGGCCAGTAATCACATAAAAACCTATTCAACATCATTAGTCAACAGAAAGATGTAATTCGAAAACCACACTAAGATACTATTATAGTTTGCTAAGTTACTTAGAAATAATATAAGGAGTTAGACAGGGCTGGGCTCTCAAAAAGATCAGCACAGAAGACAACTGTGGCTAGAACTACAATTACTTGAGGCTAGGTTTCAAGAAAGCGCAACAACTATACTCATATACTTGCCTAACACCTGTGACCGGCATCAAACACCTTGGAGTGGGAGACCACACCTCCTTAACTACCCTTTCCAGGAAAGTACTAGGCTACCCTTAGGCACTTGCTGTTTGACTTGCTTCCCAATTTGGTCACCATTTCATCAGTATTTATCCAAGGGACTATACTTGTAAACCTTACTGATTGACCATAGTGCTGTCCCACCTCACACCCATCCTGTGGCTTTTCTACTGATTGGATCAGTATTACTAAGGGACTATACTTGTAATCTTATTATGACTATTATTATAACTCTGTCCCACCTTGAACTTGCCTCACTTAATGGCTTTGCTCAATAAAATACCCTTGAGCAGCAAGGCTGGCAGGCAACTCAATTTCTGGCCCCCATTCTGCCCCTGTTAGATACTTTCTATCAATGAATTATTTTTTTCTTTCTTTTTTAAGTGATGTTGCTGTCTCAGCTTCCCCATTCCTAGAATTACAGATGTGCGCCACCTTTCCCAGTTCCAGGGTCAGCATGGCACATGGTACTGGGGTTTGAATTTAGGTCCTTGTGTTTTGTGCTTGCCAGGCAGGTGCTTATACCCTGGAACTATCAGCCCCAAACTCTCTCTGCCCTTAACTTCTGCTGTTCCTAGAATTCAGTCCTCAATTTTAGAGAACACAAACTCAAGTGTTTCAGACATCTAGCAGGTTGGGGGCTATACTTCTCTTAGTTCAGAATATTTTGCTTTTACCATTTGGATTAACTGGCAGTAATGTATCATACAGCTTTTATCAATATCATTTGACACCCACCAACAAAGAACATAGTAATAAATATTAGTGAGCCTGTAAGAAATTAAAATCTTCGTATCTTGCTGATGGATATAGAAAATCACGCTGTTACATTGGTAAACAGTCTGGTAGTTTTTCAATTTTTAGAATTTACTTAAAAATAACCAATTATTAGAATTTCAAAAACTATTTGGTATAAAGCTGACAAAATTACACAGGACATGCATGTTTTGAATGTACGGATATTTACTGCACTAACTCATTTGTTAATTGTATGTGGCAATAAAACAGCCAATGTACTTGATGTGCCAAAGAAAAATGCTGGCTATTTTCTTCTACAATGAACCAAAAGACAAATGAAACAGCTCTAGATTATTTCAATTCTACATTTTTAAAATCTAGTAAGTAAAATAATTACCTTTCAGACTGCTAAAAAATTATACAAAAGTGGAATGGGCTAATGATGATAGCTTAATAAAGTGGACACAGACACCTCATTTTACAGTAGGTAATCACAGACTAGAAATGTCTCTACCTCATAGAGTTCTTAGGCTGGGTATGCTAATGCATCCCTGTAATCTCAGCATTCTGGAGGCTGAGGCAGAAGGCTGACTGCAAGTTTTAGCCTGGCCTGGGCTACCATGTGAATTCAAATGCAGCCTGAACTGCATAGTGAGACCCTGTCTCAAAAAGCCAAAAACAAGGGCCAGCAGTACAGCTTAGCGGACTAAGCACTTGCTTAGGGCACAGGGGCCAGGGTTTGGTTCCTGGCCCCACCTGCTGCACTGGCTCTGCTATCCAGCACGCTAAACTGGCGGTGGAGTTTAGGCACGGTGGCGTGCACCTGTAATCCCAGCACCTGGGAGGTAGGAAGCAGGAGGATCACTATGAGTCAGTAGTGAGACCCTATACAAAAAAACAAAACCAAAAAAAAAAAAAAAAAAAAAAAAAAAAAAAAAAAAAAAAAAAAAAAAAAAAAAAAAAAAAAAAAAAAAAAAAAAAAAAAAAAAAAAAAAAAAACAGAGTTGTTAAAGCATAGACTGGATTCCAACCCCAGATATTCTAATTCAATGCTATATTTAGAGCTCACTGAGGAACTTGCATTTCTTACCACTTCCCAAGAGATTGCAATGTTGCCAAGACCATACTCTAAAAACTGCATTACTTTGTATCATCTAACAGTATTTTTGAGAACAAAAAGTAGTATTAAAGATCCAATAATCACTGAAATCCATAAAATTTCAGTTACCAAGGAGAGAAAATTACGAGATTATAAAATTAAGTCACAGTTTTATTGCTAGAACGTCCTTAGTGCTATTAGCTCCCATTGGTACACATAAAAAACAGCCCTGAGATGCTGTTCGAATTCTCTGTCCAGCATTCTCAAGCCAGGCACACCTGACTACTGAGCCTCACTAATTTCTCACCTCTAACACCTAGGATGCTGATTGCCAATATATAGTATTTGTTGAGTTATTTATGACAAGACTCATCTCACTAAGTGAATTTCCATGGTAGTTTGCTGCTAGGCATTTTCAATTTCCTCAATTCTTAGCAGAGCTTCTAAGTACTAAACAAATATGCATTGAGAATATACTTAAAATAAACACACTGTTGACTTCAGGCCTGAACGAAAAGAAGACACAATAGGCTTTGACAGTGAAGTAAGTCTAAATCAAATCCTCCTCAAAGAACTATATATAACTTTAAATTGTATTTAACCATTTAGATTTAGATTTAGGAATAAGTACAACAGAATGGAAGGTTCAAATCTACTTTTAATAATAACTTTTTGTTTGTCATAAAATGGAAGTACAAATGCTTTTCAATAAACTTTATTTAAAAAACATAACTCATAATTATTTAGTTGGCCAACCAAAAACAATGCAAACATTTAGGCCACTTGTTTTTAAAGAATAATCTGTCATAGACATAGAAAGGTGTGGTGGTAAACACCCATATTTCTAGCATACAGGAGGCTGAGGCAGGAAGACTGCTGTAAATTTGAGGAAAACATGGAATACACACAGTGAATTCAAGGCTAGCCTGGACCAAGTAGAAAGACCTTATTTTAAAAGAAGAATAATAACAATAAATATTAAAAACAAAGATTCATCTACATGGGACCTGACACTCAAACAAATTCTTTCCCTATGCTTATTTACATCAAAAATATTACTTTGAACTGCTACTGCTTTAGAATAGGTTCCAGTAACACCTTTAAAATATTTTAAATTTCCTAGAATTCTCAGTATCAAATTAAAATCATGCTAAAAAGGAGGGGAAAAGGGCTGTAACTGTTACTTATTGTTACATATTCTAACACCTAAGACAATGCTTGATATAAAATAGGTGATCTAGAAACACACAAAAACACCTCTGCTGTTATACTGGAGGAAAGGTAATCTCTTTAACAACCAATACTCAGAAAACTGGCTATCCATGCTCAAGACTGAATCTAAGCTATCTTTGATCAAATATCAAAGTATAATCAAAATGGATCAATGAATCATACATTAAATCAGGTACACAACCTG
>PVJA010008711.1:27003-63637 GCA_004027025.1 Myocastor coypus
AAAAAAAAAAAAAAAAAAAAAAAAAAAAAAAAAAAAAAAAAAAAAAAAAAAAAAAAAAAAAAAAAAAAAAACGGCAAAAGAAATGAACAGATGCTTCAGAGACAAATGAAGAATAAACATACGGAGCAATGTTCAACATCACTGGCCATTAAAGAAATGCAAATTAAAACAACACTGCGGTTTCACCTTATCCTGGAAAGAATGGCCATGATTAAGAAATAAAACCATAATGAGAGGCTGCTATGGTGGTTGGGGTTGGAGAAAGAACCCTTTTACATGATTGGTGGGGACTTAAACTAACAGCACAAGTACTCTAAAAATCAGACCAGAGTTTCTGCAGAAAATCTTAACTAGAAATTCCACCCAACTCAGCTATTCCCCTTCCAGGTTCCTAAAAGAGTTAAAGATATCATATTACACAGACACATCCATACCCATGTTTATGGGGGCAAAATTCCTAATAGCTAAATCCTAGAAGGTTGTGTTAAGAGTACTTGGACCACTCCCCTGAAAGAAGAGCTATCATCTCCATTTTGGCTGAACCTGGCCCTACTTCCACATATTGGTATGCTCAGAGTATGATAGGACAATTAGCTTTAAGCAATGCAAAGTCTAGCCAAGGTGCTGATAGGTAGTCTTTAAAGCAACAGGTTACTGAAGCCTTGCCTATTTATCTCCCAAATAATGTGTGTGAGCTAGGCCTTGTACAGCCAGTCCCTCAAAAAAAGACGCTATGATTTATCAGGGAATAAAAATTACACATCAGAATTGAAGCTCTTTCTGCATATCTCTTTCCCTGTGCACTGCAGAGGTGATTTCAGGCCTCTGACCTAGCCCAGCTCAAGGCACTCATGAACTTCTTGCCACTTTCGGACACTCATCTCTCAAATTACGTCCCTTTTCATAAATGAGTAAAACCTGGCTTAGGCTCTGTTTACTATTATACTAGCTGGACTTAGGACTCCTTTGGATCTCCACAACTACAAATACTGCTTTAGTGTCTTTAGTTTCCTTATGCCTTCTACTGGAAGTGGTACACTGGAATTAAAGTACTAGAATTTCAGTAATTTTCCTTGGGATGACAAATGTGGGCTCTTCTGGAGCTCACTCAGGTCTAGAAGGACTTCCCTATAGAAGCTGCCAATATGTTCATCTGTCCACAACAGATGAACGCATGAAGGAAATGTGTTCACACACAATGGAGTACTTCTGTCATAAAAATACATGAGTTATTGGTAAGAAAATGGATGCACATTAATTTCACATGAAATAAATCAGATAATACAAATTCAATATCTTTGTTTCTTTCATATGAGAAATTCAGAGTAAAAATAAACAGTAACATAAAAGGTAATAGAAAATTAATGGTGGAAAGGGGAAAAGAGAAAAAAGGTGGATGAAAAATGAATTACAATGTGTCATGTGCCATTTTCATACAAGGAACGTAAATGTTATGTACTATAAATATACAGTACTAATAAAACTAATTTTAAAAACCACTGATTGATATTGTTCACTGTCCTAACTTCCTCATACAGTTCATGAGAAAACAGTGTTTATATAAGATCTGAAAGACATGACATGTAGAGAAGCTCCACAAACTCAAATTCTAAACAAGAAAAAAACCACTAATCTGTAGTTCTATTCCATCTAGGGTTTTCTGTTGATTTAAATATTTTTTGTATGGTAATGGGAACTGCAAAGTAATCATTACATAAGAACAAATCAAAGAAAACAAACACTGGCAACTGTTCTGTGACTACACAACTGGTCAAAATAGTACAAACTCTTCACTGTCGGTTATAAATGTACACAAAAATGAAAATACAATGAAACTACATTCACTTTTAACTTTAAAACATTAGAGCTGGGCTTGGTGGCACTCACCTGAAGTCATAGCTACCTGGGAGGCAGAAGCAGAAGTTCTCTCATAAAATGATCAAATGTTTTGAAACAAGTTTTTAAAAAAGCACCTGTAAAGAAGCAGGACTAGAAACCCGTAAAGAGTTGACTACAGGGCCAGGATATAGCTCAGTGGCATAAGCGCCTGCCTGGCAAGTCCAGTAACATGCATGCATGTGCGCACGTGTGTGCACACACACGCACATGCACGCACACACACACACACACACAAATTGTAAGAGTTGACTATAGCTTAAATTAATTGTTGATGACTCCTCAGAAAAAGGCCATCTAGGAATAACTTGAAAGAAAAGGCCACAGTTATGGCTTATATCTAGATGTCATGAACTTATAGGTGAGGGTTTTTGGAGTTGGCTGGCTTTAGGGCATGTGGTACTAAATTAGTCCACTGACTGGAATTAGCAAAGCTCAGGGTGTGGATAATGGAAACTCCTGCCTGGGTGTGGCTAGCACCAATCAATATGCTTGTGGCCTAGATGGAATACAGACAGGAAGAAGGCAGGGCGCCACCATGGCTGCCTTCTGCCTGCAATGACAAACTGCTTCTCACCTATGATGCCCCTCTGCCAGTCTGCCCTGCCCTGGACCCAGCTAACTGGTCTGAAACCTCTACGAACTGTGAGCTAAAATACAACTTCCCTCCTTTAACTTTAGATGTTTGATATTTTGTCTCTAGAGAGAGAAAAGACAGACAGTTGGATCTGGAATTTAGATGTAGTGTGAACAAATTACACGAAGCTACTATGTTAAAGTGTGGCACATGGCAACAGAATTTTCAGTTCATATAATGAGAAACTCAGCATGCCAGTGGCATCCATTTTAAAGCACTCTATATGATTGTCTCATATAAACTCAGTTAACAGATGACTGTAAGAATTCTGATATGTATGTATTAAGAGGAAACTAAAAGAAATGGACAAGACAAAGGTCCAGAAGTTATTGTTATACTGTAATCCACAAACCATGAGTAAGAACTCTTTTCTTCTCACCTCCATTTTCATACACACTGAAAGGTTATATTAGCATTTGCTATGTGGCTCCTGCCATCTTTTACTGCCTCTAGCATATCTACCTGTGTGCTATACAGCTAGCAAATCAGTTCCACAAGAGCATGTACTTTCTTTTTTTTTCTTTTGTCTTTTTTGAAACAGGGTCTCACTATGCAGTTCAGGCTGGCCTTGAGCTCACTTTTGTAGCCCAGGCTGGTCTCGAACTCGCACTGATCCTCCTGCCTCAGCCTCCCAAGTGCTGGGATTACAGGTGTGAGCCACCACGCCCGGCTAAGAGCACGTACTTTTAATATTCTGTGATTTAAGTAGTATTTTCATGAGTTACTGTGCAGTGTTAGAACACAGACTGCAGGGCCAGGAAGATGGTTTGGCAGTCTAAAGCACCTGCTTAGGAAAGCTTAGGCAACCACAGGGGTCATGGTTTGATCCCCGATACCACATGCTGTACTGGTCCCACCCTCAGGGCAGGCTGAGCTGGCCATAATACAAACAAGCAAACAAACAAACAAATAAAATCAATAAATAAGTAAACACAAAAATCAGAAAAAAAAAAAAAAAAAAAACCACCATGAACTGCATAGGTGATAATGGAAAGCCACTCAGGGCAAGGAGCAATGTGGTGGTAACTTCACCTTCAGTACTTGTCACTTACAATCAAATCAAAAACCACACATCAGACACTGTGTACATTTCTGTGACTGGGAAGAGTAAAGCAGAGCAAATAACCACAACAGCATTTCAATCTACCTACACGTGTGTGTCTGTGATTCACATAAGTTAGACAGGTGTATAATTTTCTTGAATTGCTAAATCTAAGCATGTTTTATCTCATAAAATAATACAAATTGCAAATTTTCTTACATATCTTTTACTAGACTGTTAGTTTGTTTGTTGGGTACCAAGAATCAACCTCTGGACCTCATGTTTGTCAGGCAGGTACTGTGCCACTGAGCTCCGTTCCTAGCTCTACATAGTACACTTACACATGACCCAAGAAGATTTCACTTCAATGTGTCCAGTGAAGGCAAACTGCTGGATAATTATGTACTACATGACACTGAAAAGAATAGCTCTGGAATCCGACAATGTAGGTCCCCATCTACCCTGCCAAGTAATCACTAACAACATCCTTGAACACAATATTTCATTTTTTAACCTCAGATTACACTTACGTAAAGTAGGGATATTACTATTCACTTGTTGATGTCTTCATAAGAATTAGGTACTAAAAAGAAAAAGCTCCTGTGAGAGGAGAAAAACAAAAAAGACACTGAGAAAATAAATAGTAGCTATCACTCTCCAACCTGCATGATAAAATAAATTCTTTTAATAAATTCTTCAGAGAATGTTTTACTGAAGGTCAATATTTATTATAGAATGGAACTACCTTATTTGTCCAATCATAACGACCCTGAGGGGAGGTACAAAGGCAAAAGAAAAGCAAGACAGAGGAGAGAATCACACTATTTACAGCAGCAGTTATCACTATCTTCCAACATAGGCAAGATTCTTGTCTATTGACATGAAGATTGCAGTGAGAGAAAAATTTTAAAAGTACTGACAACACATAAACAGGAAGCACTGAGAGTTAATTCCAGAACACCTGGAACTGGCCTGACTATATTCTCGAAATAAAGGAGAAGTAATGTACAAGCATGACACTGACACCTGATCAAACAGAAAAACATACTGATTCAAAATTTGGCTTTGAAACCATAGGTCAATGAATTTTTGCACTAGCTTGTCACCACTGTTCAGTGTTAACACTGCAGCACCTAGTTTTGGTGAGACCCCGGAGGGCTCCATTACTGAGTAAAATTTCAGCACAAGTCAGCAACATACAAAAAAACCCCATTGAGATTCCATTGCAGGATCCCAGGTTCTAAAGAGCTGTGCACAGATCAGTGGCTGTGATGTGAGACAGGAAGATATCCCTAAGGCCACAAGAGAGAACAGCTCAAGAGTTCACACTCCACCTCTTCAGTCCACTGCTGTGAGGTAGCCTTTGGTTTTCAGGTATCTTATTTTAATGCAGCTGCTTCTCCAGCAGAAAAGAAGAGGTATATTAACACTGCCACTTAGGTTCCTCTGAGTCTTCATTTTTCACAAGCCATCTTTAACTACCACATTTTGCCTGTCAGTGGAATGAAAATGAAATAAAGTAAGAAGAAATAACAGTGTAGAGCCATAGCAGTGATGAGATTACAGAACGAAGCCAGAAAATGAGGGCACATATGGAGCTGAAGTTCAAATGCCAAGAACTGAAGCAAGATTCTTTTTTCTTTTGTACAGGGTCTCACTATGTAGGTCAGACTTTTGCTGATTATCCTGTTTTCAGCCTCACCAGCACTCAGATTACAGGTGTGGGCCACCACACTTGGACTCAGTCACTAGCTCAGTGTGCCCAGGGGTGGGGCTGGTGCAGCTTGCAATACTGGGGATAGAACTTCGGTCCCTGAGCTTACCTAAGCAGGCGCTTTAGTTCGCTCAGCTATATCACGGGCCCACAGGGAAGATTCTAAGAACCACAGCAAGTCCATACACTGTGATGTGAGAACAAGCTGTATTCAAGTAAAGTAACTGGCAGAAAATTGTATCAGAAACCTAAGGAGGGCCAGATCACAGAGGCCTTAAAACTATGGGTTACAATTAACCCAATGGCTTTCTTTTGTTCTTGCTGCACCTATCTGTTCAGTCCTTTGTCCTATAGGTCAACATTTTTAATGCCTTCATAATGAATGTGTTACGATGAATACAATTAATATAATTTTACAGCTGAATATAAATTAATTCAAAATCCTGAAATCACTATTCCCTTTATTCTTTCCCTAACTTTGAATCATAAACATAAATGTACATGCTCCCATAATGTTCCAAAGTTCTGCATACTTTTCTACCAGATGTTGCACCTAATAAATATGCTCAATACTAGATTATAGAGCTGGGCATGGTGGCACACCCCTATAATCCTAGCACTTGAGAGACTGATGCAGGAGGCTCAGTGCGAGTTCCAGACCAGCCTGGGCTACAAAAGTGAAAGTGAGCTCAAGGCCAGACTGAACTGCACAGCAAGACCTTGTCTAAAAAAGACACCCCCCCAAAAAGCAAAACAACAAAAAAACCCACACAACTAGATTATGACTCAGAACTAAATCTATCTTTTCTGGAATCTGAATTATCAAAAAATACAAACATAGAGTAACACTACACTGAACGTTTGTTTTTATTTGGACTTTTTTAGGAACAGTACAGTTTCTACCATGGTCTGAGATTTTCAGTAGTAGTACCCTTTCCTCTCCTAGCCAAAAGATGGAAAACAACTCAGGTTATGCAAATCCAACAGGCTCCTAAATATTTGAATGAAAGAAAGAAATCATAAAGAGAAACACTGATCCAGTGACAGTGATTTGATCCCTGGCTTTGTGCTGGCCCCTCCCCCCAGAGCACATGGAGACAGTGATTCAGTCAGGTAGTTGTGGCACAATGGTACACACCTGTAATTCCAGAGCTTGGGAGGCTGAAAACAGGAAGATCACTAGGAGTCTGATCTGTGTATTAAAATAAATTTTAAAAAACCCACTGAAATGGATTTTTAACCACCTTTCAGTCAGCTCACTGATATCAACTTAAAAGTCTTTGTTTTTATTATTTCTTAAACTCAGTAAACTCTATATGCTTTCCTTTTATTCTTGAATTAACTAGTCTCTTTTTCTGTTACTTTCAAACAAAAAAAGCTGCAAGCTAAGAAACTAAAAGTGAGACAGAGGTTAACAGAAGGCACAGCATAGCAGAAAAGAGCCTGGTCCATTGGGAAAATAGAGAGAAAGAAAACTGAACTTTAATGGCACAGTGCAAGACATGGAAGCTTGGTACAACTGCTCCCGAAGGGAAATGTAGTAATTCAGTCCTCGAGACTATATGTTACATTCTAGAACTCATGGTAATCATCTATGAAGCCAGAGAGTAAAAACAACCAGTTATGCAGAAATCAGTGCTGCAGTTCTCTTAAACACCTGGCTTTGCTGCTTAGAATAATTCCTGCTTTTCCTCATCTCCCGTGATATCTTCTTCAAATAAAATCCCATTAGCTGGAAGTAATCTGAGAGATGCTATTCCTTAACAGTCCCTTCAGGTTTGTATGCCTCTTCTACGGGCTACTAATATCCTTCTCACCTAGTATGACAGCTTCATGTTCTGTAACAACAGCAGAACGTCACTTTGCTTTTAAAAACCAAGAATGTTTTAAAAAGCAAGAATCTCAGTGCCACTTAACACTATAGCTGGTGGCACAGAGCAAATTAACAATAGATGGTTTCTAAACATTAAATCATTCCTAGTGGTTCTAGGCACTTTACATTTTTAATCCTTACAATTATACCATGAAAGATGATGCTAGTAGTCTCTGCTTACAATGGCAAAAACATTCAAAGAAATGCTTCTAGATCATTCAACTACAAGAAGCTAGAATTATTTGAATCCAAATCTCTCCCATCTTCTCACTATTCCAAAAGCACTAATTCAGAAGTTTTCCCGCTGCAGGCCACAGCCAATTTGCAGATCACAAAATGTTTAATAAATCATATCTTTTTTAAAACCAAGTAATGACCACATCTTAAATGTAAATACAAAGAAGTATAAATACTGTTTCATAAAAACTTAATTTGTTTCAAATATATATATATATATATATATATATATATATATTCATAAAGTGTCAACACTAAATGTGTTTTAAAAAATAAAAAATTCTCTGGCAGGCCACATAGCTCAGTGGACTAAAGCATCTGCTTAGGCAGGCACAGGGACTGTCCCGGCATGCCAGTGCCATCCCCAGGGTGCCTGGAGAAGGAGACTGTAATAGGGTGTGGTCGTATGTGTGTCTGTAATCCCAGAGCTTGGGAATCTGAACACAGGAGGACCACTGCAAGTCTGATCTGTGTAGTAAAACCCTACAAAGATCCTAAATATTAAAAAAATAAATAAGTTCTGACACTATGAACACTTGTACTGTCTTTCTTACTACCGCATGTATCAGCATATCTTTCCATTTTTCACCAACAGCCTGGAGTTTAAAAGTATTTGGGCAGAAAAACCTTCCATTTAACATCTTATACCAGTGATGGTGAACTTTCTTAGAGAGAAGTACCTAAGCCCGATTATTTACTGTAAAGTGCCAATACTCCAATTAACCTGGTTATGTTTTAGAAAAAATTTACATATTTATACCCTTTTGTCCTAAAAGAAAAAGAAATAATGTATGTGCATTAGGTTGACACTACTGCCCTAAAATATAACACAGCAAAAATAAACTACTTTTGCAAAAAATGACTTCATTCATATGCAGAAGCTTACATGAGAAAAAATACTCATACAGCTTATCACAATGCATTGTACATTTCAGAGGGCTGTCAATGTTCCCAACACAAATCGCGTTTGAAATAATAGATGTTAAAAATGATTTGATTGCCAGGCATGGTGGCGCACACCTGTAATTCCAGCACTCAGGAGGCTGAGACAGGAGGATCAGTGAGAGTTTGAGACCAGCCTGGGCTACAAAAATGAGCTCAAGGCCAGCCTCAACTGCATAACGAGACCCTGTCTCAAAAGGACCAAAAAAAGATTTGATCAACCATTATATACTTAAAAAAAAAATTCATCAAGTAACATCAAGCAGTGAAATTATGACTATGTATGCAGTGAGCACCACGGCATGAACTGTGAACTAAAAATCTGCTTGCAGGCCAGCCAGATAGCTCAGTGGACTAGAGCATCTTCTGTTTAGGCAGAGTGCAGTGGCTAGGATTAGATCCCCAGTGTGCCTTGCCGACTCCACCCCCAGGGCGCATGGGAGCACTTGCCTATAATCTCAGCACTTGGGAGGCAAAAAACAGGAGAATCACCATGATTCCAATCTACATAGTGAGACCATGTACACCAGTGGTTCTCAACCTTTCTAATGCCATGACCCTGCAATATAGTTCCTCATGTTGAGGTGACCCAAAACCAAAAAATAATTTTGGTGGCTACTTCAAAACTGTAATTCCAAATAAAAAAAAATTTTTTTTTTTTTCTTGTTTCAGAACCTTTGTTCGTTTATTCACTCATTTTTATGGCTGGCTCAGCCTGCCCTGAGGGCAGGGCTGGTGATAATATTTTCAGATGGCTTTAGGCAACCCCTGTGTTTTGGTCATTCAACCCCATCCGGGGTCGCAACCTACAGTTTGAGAACCACTGATATACACACCCTGGAGATCCCGTCCTAAATTCATAAAAAAAAAAAGTGCTTCTTGCAAGGGTGGAGAGTAATTCATGTATTCTCCTAAGACTGTAACAAAAGAACAATACATGTTAATGGGCATGTTTGGGATATTTTAAAATCAGCCACAAATTACTTCATTACAGTTCAAGGCTGCAGTCTAATTAAACTTAGCTCTTTTCCTTCTGAAGGTCTCAAAGATTGAAAGAAAAACATTTCAGTTAAAAGTAAAATACACTATTGAAGCTGGGCGCGGTGGCTCACGCCTGTAATCCCAGCACTCGGGAGGCTGAGGCAGGAGGATTGGTGCGAGTTCAAGACCAGCCTGGGCTACAAAAGTGAGCTCAAGGCCAGCCTCAACTGCATAGTGAGATCCTGTCTCAAAAAAGACAAAATAAGTAAGTAAGTAAGTAAGTAAATAAATAAAATACACTATTTATACAAAACAACGTGTCACAAATCTGGGTAAATAAAAGGAAGACAAAGCTGACAGAGAAAAGAACTAGAGAAGTTTTGAGTTATAATTTAAACTAATCACAAGTACAAGGACTACCTAGCGTTCTTCCTCAGTGAACTACATTGGCTATGATCTGGACAAAACGCCTCTGACCCTGTTAACAGAAATGCTCACTGTGGCAGGTTCTGCCATCAGGATATCAAGAGACAGTCAGAGAAGCAACCTCTACACAAAGTAAACTATTTCTGTCTGGTTAGTCTTCCCTGAGAGTAATTAGGCATAAGACAGAGCTAAAAATGGAGGGAATGCAAGATCTCCAATGGAGACAGGAAAGAAAGGAGGGAGAAAACCAAGAGAAAATACACAGAGAAAAAGAAAAAAAGAAATCCAGTAAGCCTGAAAGAAAAAGGGGGATCTCACAATATCGTGCAAATGAAATATACGAAAGCACTGCTCTCCTGAAGCAATGCTCTGTCTGAAGACAGTCTGCATACCCCCCCACCCCCAAGCACGGCTGTTCTGCACCTGACCCTGCCAAACAAAACCACCACATAAGACTGGCCTGAGGCTAAAGAACTGTTCTCCACAGCAAGGGCACGAATCACCTGCCAATCATTGAACAAGACTCACAAAATATTGCTGAAACTTAGTAAAAAGTGAAAGGTCAACAGCCAAAATCATGAACAAAGAGAACCAACAGTGGAAAAGAGAAAAATCTATTTGAATTCTCAGTAATGCCCTTAAAGGGACTGAAAACACTGGAAGATAAATTAGGACAAATTACAAAAGTATTAGTACTCGCTATTAGTAATTATTAATGCATAAAAATAGGTAAGTAAATACAGTTCAGAAATCAAAAGGACATGACTAAATGCAAATTTATTTATCAATACAAAAATATTGAGACAATTACCCAGCTAGTAAGGCCAAAATCAAAATATACCATCTGGTTTTGTTGTTTCATTACATTACCAAGAGGTACCACCCAAGGTTAAAATAAAGTACAGGAACCCCTTGCTATTCCACTGGTTATCCAACAGCATAAGTACATTCCTCTATAATTTCATTTGGTATGTACCAGAGGTATTTCCATACAACTCATGGTCTTAATCTAATCCAATTCTGTTTCTGTAAATTGTTTTATTGGAACACAGACACGCACCTTCATGTGCCATTTCTATTGCACTACAATGGCAGCTTTGCATAGTTTTATCAGTGACCCTGCATCTGACTTCCTATGCAAACAGTTTGCGTATCCCTAATCTATCTAAGTAATCAAACGAGCTTAACAAATGAGCAAAAGCATCCTGGACACCAAAATCCTAACTTAAAGTGGGCACATGGTGGCACATGCCTGTAATCCCAGCACTCAGGAAGCTGAGACAGGAAGGAGCACTGTGAGTTTAAGGCCAGCCTGAACTGTATAGTAAAACCCTGTCTCAAAAAAGACAAATAAAAACATAACTTCTCAAAGTTCTCAGACCCAGAACTTTCAGAATGGTAAAAGAATCTTTCATGCAAGGCTCTACAATTATATCATAAGTGCTAGAATTTTCTTCATGGCTTTCTACAAAAGATAACTGATTTCTCAGGATAACCATGCACTTAGAGAATATGAAATTATCAGATCTTATTAAAAAAAATCTATGATCAAAGGGCTATAAAAATCTAGCTCTTACACTAACTCCTCAGGATCTAGCTAACATGACTATGGTGCTTTTGCTGGATAAGGGAGAACAGTTGTCAAATAAAATGTGAAGTTCTGGCTTTGAATTTATTTATCAAATAAATCAAAATCTTACATTTAATGGTTATTTCCCCAGAATACTGAAAGTACAACTGTGAAAAGTACTCTGAAGTTAACGCTAACTGACAAAATCCCACATGGTGCCATGACAGGTGCAGCAGTATGGAAATGCTGCCAGTAGGAAAGTGAATTAAAGAGACCTCAGAAACGCTCTGCCAAATACTGAATTCTGGGAAAAGTAAAGCTCAGAGGGTTGTAATCCCTAACAAACATGTACTTAATACAATACTCTATCTAATGCAAGCCACAAATATTCTTTTAAAATGACAGTTTAACTGTAAGATCTATTAACATAGCTGATGTGCGGTGTGTGTGTGTGTGGGGGGTGTAATCCCACTACTTGATAGGCTGAGGCAGTGGATTCCTACTTAGAGGCTACCATAGGCTACAGAGTGAGAATCTGTCCTCAAATACCAATGAGAGAAGGAACAAGCTGGTTTTCAAATTAGATGTATTTAGTATTTTACTCTGCATGCAGATATGGCTCTGACAAAAGGACTGTCTCTACAAATAGAATTCCAGAAGCAATTAGTTTTCAGCTGCCAGGAACAGCGGCATATATTCACTATACTGTATTGGGCTAAGTCAACACTAACAAATCTTTATTATTTTACCATAACATTAAACACCAATGTTCAACTACACTGATAATATTAAGCCAGTGGACTCTGCAGAAACACTACCAGAAAAGAGAAAGTACCAAGAGATAAAGAGGCCCACCAGGAACAATAATAAACTTGTAGGGACCAGTGGACTGTGCAGTGTCAGGATATACCCTCTATGGTTAAAGCTGAGTTACTTTACCCTTTTATCTCTACACCTAAGAAAGAAGCAAACAGCTGAGTCTTTGGATACTGGAAACAAAATATACCAATCTATCTATGCTGCTCTGTTCTACTCACTGAGTGATTTAAAATCCCACAATTTTAAATGTCTCAGAGGGAGAGAAATGTGTACCAGATTGCAATACAACTATTTTTGCCACTTGAATACAATGACTCTATGAATGAAATGTGCTCTAGGTCTAACCAGTATCAACAAGGATACCAAGGGCAAGAAGAACCACAGGAAAGATCTCTTGGAAGGGCAAAATTGTATCTTTTATCAAAGCAAGGTTCTCTGTTGGAAAAAGTTTTGGAAGTTTTGTACTCAAACTGGTAGAAAATGGTTATCTAACCAAACGTGGCTATAAAATCTGTCCTTTAGGCATTATCATCTCATCTATCATATTACTCCCTCACAGGAACACTCCATTAATATGTAGATATGGCTGACAAATAATGGTATATACAGGACAGGACGTACTCAGACTGGCTGTGAAGCATAAGCAGATGGGCTGGCATTTTCACTTTATTACTAATAAACTACTATTCCTTCTCAATCATGGCTTATGACTACAGAGCGCTATCCATGAGTGGCTAATGCAGGAAAAGCTATGAGCCACAATTATAAATGATTCTGCATTGTATGCTGTTACCTCATACACACGGGTTCCTTTGACCATTTCAAGTAGTTCGTGTTTTTGTCTTGGCAGTACAAGGATTATGAACACAGAAGCCTCAAAATGACAAACATCCCCAGGCCTATTATTATTATTATTGTTATTATTATTTTGACACAGGATCACAAGTTCCTCAGTTGCTTGCGTTGTGCTCAACCCTGTGATCCTCCTATCTCAGCCTCCCATAGTGTTAGATTGCAGGCATACACCACCACACTCAGATCAGGCAGGTCTTAAAGTTAGAAAGAAATCCTCCCACGGAGAAGAACATCACAGTCCATACTAACAAGAGAGTGAAGTACAAACATATTAAGTGAGGACTAATCATGTAACTCGATTTCCAGTTCAGGTTCTCAAAAGAAAACAACAAAAACATGTCTGTAATCCAAAACACTTGTACTTCAAAGAGAATTTCCCCACTGATAATGGAAACTCAGGTGGCTTGTTCCACAACCCCAAAATATTCATATAAAAGTGATTACCATGCTGTAATTTAAAAAAATAATAATAAAGTGAATACAAAACTAAGAAAAATAAGCAAACTGACATGCACTTACCTTTGGAAACCTCCATGGCTGGTGTGAGGGAGAAACAGATAAGGGTCACTGTGTGTGGGACATGGGATGACTGTCACTGTTACTAATGGAACCACTGCTGTTTGTTGGCTAAATGGAATCCCTTGCCGGGCATGGTGGCGGATGCCTGTGTAATCCCAGCACTCGGGAGGCTGAGGCAGGAGGATCAGTGCGAGTTCGAGACCAGCCTGGGCTACAAAAGTGAGCTCAAGGCCAGCCTGAACTCCATAGCGAGACCCTGTCTCAAAAAGACAAAAAATAAATAAATAAATAAATAAATAAATAAATAAAAGGAATCCCTCCCAGCAACTTTTTAACAAGGCTATCCAATGGCCCTTGCTTTTACCCTGTTTAGAGTTTCACTGAAATGTAACATTGCCCTATCACTAAACAACCTTTTCAGATTCTCTGACACTGTAGCAAAGTTCAGCAAGTAATTCAGCAGTTCATTGCAATGTGGAAACCTAAACCTTACCAAAGAACTTTTCATATTATCACATTAAAATGAATTGGCCCATTGGTGGTGCACAAATGTAATCCCAGCATTCTCACAGGCTGAGACAATAGGATTCTGAAGTTTGTGCCCAATCTGGGCAATGTAGTTTAGCAGGACCCTGTGATGTAGCTCAGTGAAAAGGTTCTCAGATCTGCCTCCAGTACAAACAAACAAACAAACAAACAAACATTGTTCTTCTGTCAGTAAATAGGTCCTTTCTTCACCCATGCAAGATGCTTTATCATGTATCAATTGAAAAGGTCCACTCAGGCAGTCTACCAAATGTTGCATTTCATTATACAGCAGCAGAAGTGTAACACATTCACTATCACTAGTCAGACATAGCAGATGCCTATAATCTCAGCTACTGGGAAGCTCATGTAGGAGACTGCCCCTACTCTGAGGCCAGTCATGACTACATAATGAGCTGTAAGTCAACCTAGACCACATAGTAAGAGACCGTAGTCTCAAAAATAAAAAACCATTAACAACAAAAATTCACCACTATCAAATTCATTAGAAAGGTCTATCTATGTGTGCTTCGGCAGCACATATACTAAAACTGGAAAGATACAGAGATAGGCATACCTCCTGTGCAGGGATGGCATTAGAAAGGTTGAAGGAGTGTCTCACTATAGCTGATAACTTTCAAAAATCTCAATTTTCACTTGAAATTTCACATTTTATCACTATGAACAAATATACACCATCAGCTGTTTTCCTTATTTTTTTAAATTTTATTTTTTTTCTCTTGTTTCAGAACCTCTGTTTGTTTATTCAGTCATTTTTATGGCCAGCTCAGCCTGCCCCGAGGGCAGGGCTGGCGCAGCATGTGGTGCCAGGGATGGAACCGCAGTCCCTGAAGCCACCCAAGCTTTCCCAAGCAGGCGCTTTAGACCACTGAGCCATCCTGCCATGCCCTGTAAAGTAAAGGCCTCTTCATTCATTTAAGACCTCTGTCAGATGCTCATGTCAGGACAATCAGAATAACAGTTTCAATTGAAAATGGAGGGGCTAGCTCAGCTCATAACTCATTGCCACCAAGTGTTGTTCTCTGTGTGACAACCATATTTCTGCACTTAGAAGTTTTATGAACAATTCCTGTTTAATCAGAAAGACTGCTAAAAAGATACATACTCAAAAGTTTGCTCTAAAAAATATTAAGTCTTCATGCTTCAAAAACCACATGCTTGGGACTGGGGAGACGGCTCCGTGGCACAAGTGCCTGCCTGGCAAGTGCAAGGTCGTGAGTTCAAACCCTGGTCCCACAAAAAAAAACAAAAAAAAAAACAAAAAAAAAAACATGCTTTTGGGGCTGGGGAGATAGCTCCGAGGCACAAGTGTCTGCTGGGCAAGTGCAAGGTTGTGAGTTCAAGCCCTGGTCCCACAAAAAAAAAAAAAAAAAGCATATGCTTTTATTTTTAGGGAGTTTTATGTACTTTATGCAGGGTCTCACCATGCACAAAGTTCAGACTCATAGTGATCCTCTTGTTCTCAGCCTAATCAGCACTGGGATTACAGGCATGCATCATCAGGCCAGGTCTTGATGGCTGGTTCAGAATGCCTGGGGACCAGCAGTGTGGTGCTGGGATAGAACCCCGTTTTTGAGCTTGTCTACCAGGCACTTAGACCACTGAGCTATCTTGTCAGCCCTCAAAAGCATATTCTTAAGCAAAACATTTTATTTTACAAAAAGTAAATGATGGTAAGGACCCAGTATGAAATAACCACATCTTAATTTTTTCCTAAGGCACCGAGAAGGTTTCCACTCACTTCAAATCATAGTACAACTGTCAATACAGTAAGAAACAAGCAAAAGACACTTAAATATACTATTATTTAAATGATAGTAAGTATAAAACTAGGACAAAAGTAGATTTATTTATTTTATTTGGCTGGCTACAGTAATTTTTTTTCACTCTAGAATCTGGTTTTCTAAAAAAGCTTTTAGCAAGCTTTTTTTTTGGTAGCGGAGGCTCCTAACATTTCTGCTTGGGCATGACACATCCACATTCTATTCATCTACCACTGGCCACAGCAAGTTTCATGGTGAAGTTGGATGTTTGTCAGTGGAACAAGGAAGCACTCCCCATAAGAAAGGGGTCCCCTGGGAAGCACTGCAGTAAACAAGGGAAGCAAATACTTTTGAATAGTATAACCTACTATTATCAATAATTTACGAGTTCTCATCTCCATACCAAACAGAACCCTGTTTCACAGAGCACAAGCAGCCACCTGGTGCTAAGATAATACTCAGGCTCTTCCTATTTTTAAGAAAATTTCTCTTCAAAATAGATGCTTGACTTCTGTGAATAATCTTATTCTGGCTACTGTGGGGGGAAAGTCCATTATTTATATTTTTTTAAAAATGAAGAATGAGTTTTATTTAGGTCTTAGCCAATACAATGTATCAACTTAGAACTCAAATTTTTCATAAACAGTAGCCTGTAGGTCACAATTATTTGAAGTTTAGGTGTTTAAAAAAAGAGATAAACATGTTGACAGCAGTTAAGATCTACTGTTATAGACATCCATCATATCTGTCACTGGTAAAAGTTTGAAAAGACCTTTGAATTTTTCTGTCATTTTCTTATTTATTTATTTATTTATTTATTTATTTATTTATTTATTTATTTTGTCTTTTTGAGACAGGGTCTCGCTATGCAGTTCAGGCTGGCCTTGAGCTCGCTTTGTTAGCCCAGGCTGGTCTCGAAATCGCACCGATCCTCCTGCCTCAGCCTCTCAAGTGCTGGGATTACAGGCCTGCGCCACCAGGCCCGGCTCTTCTGTCATTTTCATTAGCTGGTGATATCTAAGATTTAAGGAAGAAATTGGAATTTAAAACTCTTAAAATTTCCCTCATAGCAAAGGACACACCATATTATTCAGTCCCTAAGGAAGCCTCCAACAAAGTGATTTGGTTTTTTATGTTGGCAGCAACAATACTAACCATTTCTTAACAGCTAAGATGCAGAGTACCTACAAATGAAACATAAGATAAGAGAGCAGCAATTACAACCAAACTGAGTACCTGGTATTTAGTGCTCAGTATCTGTTGCTTTCTCAAACCTAGACCTGTTCATATGGTTTGGGGAGTGTTCCCAGAAACTTGAGACTCAAACCTGTATATTTCTAGCACCCCCCCATGACTCTATGAATACCTACTGTTCTTTAATAAATCACTACCCTGACCACAGAAGACTGACTTCTGTTGATAATGAAGAACTGCCATTTAATAATTGCATTATTCTCTCTTTGTATAAGAAAATTGAGGCTTAAAACGGCTAGTTTCTTAGGTTTAAGATTTATTTTGGAAATTCTATATTACATCAATTCTGTAATTATTTCAGTAGTGCTGGGAAAGCAACTGAAACAAATTTGTCATTACTGCTCTATAACGAGTTAGCAAACTACTGCCCTTGGGTCCAATCCAACCTGCTTTAACATGGCCCATAAACTAAAAATAGTTTTCCAGGTTCTTCTGGTGGCAAACATCATGGGATTTCTAGCTCAGTATCTAGCACAATAAAAATCTTATTGGCCCACACTCATTTTTATTCATTTAAATACACTCTATGGCTGTGTCCCACTCCAAATAGCAGATCTGTGTACTTCACCTTCAGCATATGCTTTACAGAAACAGTGTGCTTTTGGGAAGTGCTAACGGAAACAAATCAAAATATACACATCCACTATGAGTATTTGTAGCAACCCAGTTCTATCCTTTGAAAATCTACAGGATATAGCTCACCATACAATTTAATCAATAGTTAAACCAGCCAGGTGCAGTGGCACAAGTCTGTGTAATCCCAGCTCTAAAGAGGCTGATCCAGGAGTATTGCTGCTAGTTCAAGGCCAGTATAGCCTATATAGTGAGTTCAAAGCCCACCTAAAGTACGTAGTAAGACTCTGCCCTTTAAAAACCTTACATGAACTAATTAAACAAAGTTAAACCAGAAAAGGGCCAACTTCTTTTCCTCCTTTATCTGCTTCCACAACAAAATAGCAAACTAGAAAGTATTGTCAAAAATAGCTGTCCTCTGAAAAATCGTGATGCTGGAAACCAAGAGCCAAAGGCAACCTTATTTCCTAGAATTCCCTAGAAAGTGTTACAGCCAAAAGTAAAGAAGATTTTCACAAGGAATAAAGCAAATAGCACTGAGTTTTTAAAGAGGTGTACAGAGTGAGATTTGAGCAAATGGTGTTATGTCAAAAGAAACCTAAACACATGTCAAAATTCAGAGATTAAAGGTTACTAAGTCACAAAAGCTGAATATTGACCAGGTCCAGATCCTATTCTCCTCCTGCAGTAACTACAGGTTACTTGTCAAGAAAGTGGAAAGCCGGGCGTGGTGGCGCACGCCTGTAATCCCGACACTTGGGAAGCTGAGGCGGGAGGATCAGTGAGATTTCGAGACCAGCCTGGGCTACAAAACTGAGCTCAAGGCCAGCCTAAACTGTACAGCGAGACTCTGTCTCAAAAAGAAAAAAAAAAAAAAGAAGAAAGTGGAAGCAAAAGGTTGTTCCATGTCTCTTTTACCTACTCAGATTCAGCTAATGTTTTCTCCACCATTTGTCAGTACTTCCAGGTCTGTGTGACTATCTCCAATTCCCAAGTGACCTCCTGTGTGGAAGATAAAAGCCTTTTTGTTCAAGCATCATTCAGTAGGGAAGGCTGCAAAGCTATTTCCTAAAGATACTTGATATAAATCCCATGTGAGGTAGACTGCAAATAAAGGAATGATGGTATTACTCCATAAAGAAAATTAATCACAAAGTTCTTAATTTTACCTTTTATTTCCAAATCAAGATCAAATTAGAGGGCCAGCAAGATAGCTCAGCAGTATAAAGTGCCTGCTTAGGAAGGCTTAGGTAACCACAGGGATGGTGGTTAGAACACTGGCACCACATGCTGTGCCAGCCCCATTCCCCAGGGCAGGCTGAGTTGGCCATAAATAAATAAAAAATAAATAAATACTTTTTTTTCTTTTTTCTTTTTTTTTAAAGATCAAATTAGAACAACCTGTGAGAATCTATGAGCTCTGAACCTCACCATATTGGAATGTGAACTGGCTTGTCAGAACTTAAAACACATCCTTTCCTGGCAATAAGACTGTATACAATTATGTGTAAGGTAGCTCATCAGAAATGTTAGTAATAATGAACAATAAAGACAGCAAAACTCACAAGATCTCAGACACAGAAGACAGTTTAAAGATGTTTCCTTTAATTTTACAGTAACACAGCTTGGAAGAAGAGAAAGTCAGTTCACTTCCCAGAATCACAGAAGTGTATAAAATCAAAGCTGGGAAGAGTACCAAATCTGAAACTCAAAATCACACATTTTCCAGACTGAGCCATCTCTACTTATGAATTATATTTTTAAGTATATTTCAGTAGTGTGCCGGGTGTGGTGGTGCATGCCTGTAATCCCAGCACTTGGGAGGCTGAGGCAGGAGGATCGGTGCAAGTTCGAGACCAGCCTGGGCATAGCGAGACCCTGTCTCAAAAAGACCAAAAAAAAAAAAAAAAAAAAAATTTAAGTATATTTCAGTATAATTTATCAGTATGTCTGAGCAGCTGTATTAATAAACAATTGCATTTGATTCTGTTAGTTGATGGTTTACATAATAGTGCAGCAAAGAGGCAGTGTAAAACCAGCTGTATCCCAGAACATGTGCAGTATATTTCCTGTCTTAACTGCTGTGGAATCTAGAATAATTTTTCAGGACCCAAGGGTAGGAGTTTTTTCTTTTGGAGACTGCACTCTTGTCCTAAATACTGCTAAACCCAATTTATTCTAATCTGATTCAAATGGATAACAATGCAAGGAAATTCAGAAATGAATTAAATAACATAGTTATTCATTTGGTCTGGCTATATTGAGAAACCTCTTACACAGATGGTCCAGCTGTCACCCTTCCTTTGCAGTGTATAGTACCTTGCTTTAAGTTGCTACATTTGTTCCACACTATGCTTTCCATATGCCACTATCCATTTTCCTCTCTCTGGCTTTCATTGGGTCACAGGTTCACCCAAGCCACACTCTTATCTTTTGAAGAACACTGTCCTATTTGTTTCCCCAACCTGTAACTCAGGATTCTATACATCTTTATGTATGTTTCCTTTACTTTCTATATGGTTTTTGCTATCATTATTAAGTTTCCCTCAGCTTGATACACCATTTTTACTTTGCTCCTGATTAACCCAAATGGAATTATTATTGTTTCCTGCTTTCTCTTATCTTTTGGTTTTCCACATAGCCTCTGTAACTCTTCACCATTCTCCTTCACAATCCTATACTGTTGATGTGACCCCAAAAGAATTCCATAGCTTGAAGACTAGTTTATAGCCAAGGCATATATCAGTATCATCACCTTAGATAGATTCAAAACAGCAGTGGATTGGCCTGTGCCTCATGTATGATGAAAGACAGGGCCAAGGTTTAATACAAAATAAAGCTAATTCTTCTCCAACCAAGAATTCATATCTACAATGTCAGCCTTTATTTCAAAAATAAATTTAGAGCCAGGGTGATAGCTCAGTAGAATAGGTGCTTGCCAGGCAAATATAGGGTCCTGAGTTCAATCCCCAGTACCACAAAAACAAATACATACATAATAAAAATAAATTTAGAGGCACATAAGAAAACACAACACAATATTTAAAGCTAACATATAATACAAATAAGAGCAGAGGGGCTAGGGAGATAGCTCAATAGAATAAGTGCTTGCATGGCAAGCACAAGGTCCCAAATTCAATCCCCAGCTCCACCAAAAAAAAAAAAAAAAAAAAAAAAGTAAGAACAGAATAGGAGAATAGGGTGAATATAGCAAAACAACTCAATGAAAATTCTAGTGTACATACAGGACCAAAAACTGAGACAAACATTCTGGCAAAGGAGTCATTCATCTTTATGGTAGTCATAAATTTCATATGGTATATTACAGAATAAAAATCCTGTTGCTATAATGTCTCTGAGACATAGTGTGGAAGAAATAACTGTGAGGAGACAGGAAGCTACAGACCCCAGACTGATGTGATTAGGAAATCCTCTGTAGCCCTTCAAGCAACCTAGCTGAGCATCACTACGTTGAAGAAAACTGGAAAACTATTAAGATTCTGAAGAATATTTAAACTCTGAAAAAAGCTCCCCAAAGCAACACCAAATACTCTTCTACAAACAGCTGAATATAAATCCGGATTGGTGAACTTCCCCTTATGAACCACACTGAAATTACTACTGCCTCTAAAAAGACACAGTTTATCTTGAAAGTAGAGATAGCAAGTTAATGAGTTTTAGGTCTCCTGCTCTAAAATATGAAAAGAGCAGCATTTTTTAAAAAAATTCTTCCAGTGAGAAGGGTGTTTTTTACTTATATGGTAACTGGCTGAATTAAACATCAGTTCCCATCACAGGTTTAAAATGCTGATCTTGATTCCTACTGCTGAGGAAAGTAAACAAATCACTTACAAAACTGAACACTGTATACTAGCTTCTTGAAAATGTATACTCTCTAATGTTAGAAAGTGTACCTCAAAAATGGTAAATAATCATTTGAAATGTAATCTGAAGCGCACACTTTATAAAGGACCCCTTTAAAATTCATGTTCAATGATCCAAGATTGCACGGTTTATTTAAAAATACTATGTAAAAGTCAATACATATAATTTACACATGTACAAATGACAGTCCGATAAACATAACTACTTTAAAACACCAAGACATAAAATTCTCACATTGATAGCAGCATGGTTCTTTCATCCATATTCTTTCTTAAAATATGCCCTTAAGTACCCTTTTCAAACACTGAAGAAGCATCAGTACTTAACTAATCTAATAGTAAAGTTACCAAAATAAATAATTATAATTGGTGGTAACCATTAGCTGTACCAGCTCCTGGAAGATGAAGATGAGCAAAATGTGAAAGTGGAAAGGGGGCTCAAAAAGATCAAAGTATGTTCTGAGCAGGCACAAATCTGCTAAATTGAAACCCATTAAACTATGTAACCCACAGGGGGATACTATCAGCTTCCTTGAGCCCAAAGAGATCTCCAAGCAAGTCACTACCACCACCTGTGTGCACAGGGCTTGACCAAGACAGATAATGACTATTTACATCTTTAAGACAAGCTATACTGACTCCCAAATTTCAAGACACTGGTTTTACAAAAGACACAATTCGCTTGTATTGGTAAATCTTAGCAGATTTATTTTAAAAATTAGAAAAGCTATACCAATAGATCAAATTCATTGGTATCAGCATATTACTTTATCTAATCTCACAGTTTAAATACAACTTAACTGAACAATACCAGCTAGTGTTTAAGAGCATGGCTAGAGAACAAGATGTGTATGTGACATCAAGTAACTAGGCTACTAAATCTGAGGGGCAAGGGCAGAAAGGAAAGAATAACAGAGAGCTACCAGAAGCCACATTGTGTCACACTGTGGAACAAGACAGAAGTATCCAGTATGAAGAAGACAGAATGGAGACTCAGTAAGGGCAGTCTCCACTGGGCGGATCTCTAGTTTCCATTCTGTTCCAAATTTCAGGATATATCCCTGAACCAGGTTTCATTAGCTTTCCGATGAATTATTTTTGGCCAAGCTCCATGTTATTTTACATTTGAATGTCAGCCTCCTAAATCATAAGACACTTAAAGATCTAACACATTATTCACAAATGTTTTTTAATAGTATAATGTTCATATTAAACATACTACACAAGCAAAACCTGAGTCCTTGTGCTTGCACGGCAGGTGCTTAGACTGCTGAGTTATCTCCCTGGCCTCATACCTATTTTTTTCTTCTTCATAATTCTCTTTTGTACTCTTAGATATATTTTTCTTTTTCTTTGATGACTTTACCTATTACCTTTGATAACCTTTTAACCGGTTCTTGGTATCCTCACTTTTTATGTGACTGTTTTAGCTCTTTATACATTCTAAACCTTGTCTTAAAAGAAGATTTTTACAAGCAGTTAAGTAAACTGATTATTTTCCATACCTATCTTACATTTTTATGTATGAGTTAGGTTTTAACAAATACAAATGCAAATAAAAGGTTCTTAATTCACCCATAATGATGTAAAACCCTATGTATATGGAGATTACTAAGCAAGGCTATGAATATTTTAGAAATCACTGCATAATATGGCTTCATATATTAACAGATTTTATTTCTTTCTACTAAATTTAGTACACAAAACAGTTATTGAAAAGGATAAACATTCTAATTTATTTAAGCTAGGGCAGCATTACTTCAAATACAACAATCTGGAAAAATACTACTTTCATACACAATACATTTCATATATTGACTTGAAACACAATCTAGAACCAAGATTGACCTTACATCTAATGTTAGCTAACTAGTATCACATTGTATTTGTAAAGAGGCAACCAGAATTAACACATGCAGAAAATCCAAACAGCAGTCTAGATTTTTGACCTTATTTATTGTAAGTGATTAAGGGGAGAAGTTTGAGTTGGAAAACCATAAATGCTTACTGAACTTCGTAAGCCTAGAATTTAAAAATACGCTAGATCCCAAACTATAAAGTCGGTCTGACAGAGTAGCACCAGTGGCTCTCAGTGCTCCAGATTTTTAAGAACTATTCTCTCACTAGCACTTAGCATGGTTCTCACAGAAACAACTCAACAGTCAAATCAAGGAAATATTTTAACCAATTTATTTCACTTAATTATCCCTGTGACAAACATAAAGTATTATGTGACAGAAAATACTAAATCTAAGATCATAAGATGAAGATTCTAAGTTAAAGGAAAATGCAATGACATTTTTCCTATTTCATAAGGATATATAAATTAACAATTTTACAGCTGATGGCACATTAGACTTGTGAAAGTATGATAGTCTTGAAGTAGGTTAGAGGCTTTTTCAGATGTGTTACTGCAAAACTCAAGAAGCAATTTAGAAAGGGCAATTTTGACAAAATTCGTTTAAACCCTGAAGTTGTGCTTTCACCAGTCAAGAAAATATATATTAAAAACACATAAAAATGTATCTGTAGAAACATATCACAAATAATCACCTTTAATTTCTCTAATCTATAGAACATATCCAAAATGATTCTAAAATGTACCACCCAGTCAGGCACAGTGGTGTACGCCTGTATGCCTAGTGATCAGAAGGCTGAGACAGGAGAATGCTGGTTACCAGGCCACCCTGGCTACAAAAGCAAAGCCAGCCTGAGCTACTACATAATGCAGTGCGGTCTCAAAAACAATCCAGGGGGCCGGGAAAATAGCTCCTCGTAAGTGCAAGGTCATGAGTTCAAATCCCAGTCCCATAAAAAAAAAAAAAAAAAAAAAAATCCAAAGGCCAGGGATGTAGCTCAGTGGTACAGTGTCTGAATGGCAAGAGTAAGGGTATGCATTTGACTCCCAACGCCAAAACAAAACAAAACAAGACAAGACACAACAAAACATCATCCAGTTAAGAACCTTACAGCAGAAGATTCTTGCAATCTCTGGCAGTCCTGCAACAGCAATAAAGGGGTTTTTGTTTATCAAGAAAAAAACAACATCAATAAGGTGGTGGGTCATGCCCACACACTGTGCTCTGTAGAACTATTGTGAGGACAATATGCAATGTGTCAACTTTTAAAATAAGAAAAGAGAAAAGAAAATAAAAAGTAATGTTGATTGAATGTGTGAATGTTTAGTTGTTTGAGCAATCTTAAATACCTAAATGTATTAATCTAAACTGATCAGATGATGAAAATATGTAATATAACCATTGTTAAATCTATAGAATAAAAATACTAAATCAAAAAAATCAGAGAAATTAAAAAAAAAAAAAGAAAAGAAAAAACAAAAAAAGAACCATGTAGCAAGGAAAACATTCTCAACATCATTTGCGCTTATATGAGAAATTCAAAACAGAGTAAATATGAGAAAGATGGCAGGAAACAAAGAGAACCTGCAGAAATAAGAAAAAGATCTGGTGATGGGTAAGAGATGAAAAGAGATGGAAAAGTAAACAAGATCCTGAAGATATGTATCAATTCCTCATGAATGTATATATTGATTATGTACTGCAAACAGCTCAATAAATATAAAACCATTGTTCACCAAAGAAGTTCAAAAATGCCACTATACTTCCACTCAAATAGCTGAAGCAAAAAAGCCTATGTATACTATGTATGCCGTAAGTAAGATAGGGACCTTAACTCTTACACATTGATAATTGAACTCCAATCTGGTATAACTATTTCTAATGAACTAGTTGTTAATATCTACTAATATTAAGATGTTACATACTTTACCTAATCATCAATCAATTTCATTTCTAATACACCAAAATACTATAAGTATTTTAGAACTGTTCACAGCAATTTTATTTAAATCCTAAAAGTGCTACTGTATTTATATGTGTATACACAAACACCTGATTAAGACACTAAGAAAACTGAAAAGGAAGGTACTGCTTCATGCAACACAGATGATACATTCAGTCCCCACTAAACTAGAGGCTGGGACAAGAGAACTGCTTGGGGTCAGAAGTTTGAGACTAACCAGCACAACATGAAAAAACCATTGATTCAAGCCGTACGCACTAATCTCTAACAAACATGGGTCAGTACAGTGTATCAAAATGTTATAAATGCTCAAAACTTCCAATCTTTCATTTTTGACACTGTCCGAAGAAGTTCCCAAAGTCCTCCTCTGTGAGGAATGATAAAAAATATGGTGTATACTGCTGCTGGGTGACATCCAATGAAAACCATTACAGTGTATCCTCATCCATCTTAACAGGATCTGGCACCATACAATTTCTGACTTTCCCTTCAACTCAAAATGACCATGACAGGTAAACATTTTGAAATCATTCATAATGCTGAGGCAGCTATGTCACTAGTAGAGATATTCGCAAGAGGCCTTGAGAAATGTTTCAGAAAGTGCTAAGAATGACAAGAGGTTCGATGAGTGGGAGAGGATTCTGAGTCAGAATATGGTAATGTGTTTCTACTATAATAAAATTTTTAAACTTAAAACATTCACCATGTTTTTTAATGACATTTCATGTAAGGGTTATCTCTGGTGGGAACATCCAGACTACGGGGAAAGTAGAGAGGCAAACAAGGTGCAATCCACCCCCAGTACCACAAAATAAGAAAATTCAGGACACAACTGATTTATGGGATTGCTTGAGGTAGAAAAAAACAAATGAAAACAGGGCCTGCAGAAACTTTTTAGGGATGGAAATGTTCTACTATTGGCTGTGCTGAGTTACACTGTCAGATAAAGCTGTCAACACTGTACACTTAATATCTTTTTTTTTTTTTTTTTTTGTCTTTTTGAGACAGGGTCTCGTTATGCAGTTGAGGCTGGCCTTGAGCTCACTTTTGTAGCCCAGGCTGGTCTCGAACTCGCACCAATCCTCCTGCCTCAGCCTCCCGAGTGCTGGGATTACAGGCGTGAGCCACCACGCCCGGCCCTGTACACTTAATATCTGTCCGTCATGCTGGAAGCAAATTACATCTTAACTAAGTTTCCTGAACTGTACATTAAAATATATATACACTACCTTATGTTAACTGTATCACCCAAAAAGCTCTCAGTGGTTGCTAAGCAGGTATCAAAGCAACACACTCTTGGTCTTCCTAGGTCTATAACCATGAGTCAAATTTCTATTCTAAGTTACTCAGTCTCAAGACATTTTATTATAACAAAAACCACAAACAAAATAGAAAAAAAAAAAAAAAAACCTAAGATGAAGCTCAAAGAACTGAGATATGCAGTTATACATCTAATAATATACATACAAATGTGTAAGAAAAACTGTAACAATAACGCACAAGCTCTATAAGAGAAACTATAAAACTCTGATGGAAAAATTTAAAGGACTAAATAAATGGATACTCTATGTCTTTCATAATGGTGTCAATACTGCCAAGATTTCATTTCTTCCCACCTGATCAAAGGAGAATTCAATGCAATCTCAATCAAAATCCCAGGAAGATATTCTGCAGATGTCAACAAACTGAGTCTAAAAGAGTCTAAAGTCTGTATGAAGTTTCATACACAAAAGACCCAGAATAGTCAAGATAATATTGAAGGAAACAAAAACAGATCTGGAAAACTTGCACTCCTCAACCTCAAGGATTACCATAAATCTATCGTGATCAAAGTGAAGAACAGATAAATCAGTGGAAAAAAGCAAGAACCCAAAAACATACACAACCCATCTTTGAAAAAGGAACGAAGATAATACATTCAATAGCGCCAATGTTCTTTTCCATAAATGTTGCTGGAGAAACTACATGTATGTCCACAAAGCAAAAAAAAAAAAAAAAAAAAAGCATCTGGACACAGAGCTCACATTCTTCACAAAATTAAATCAAAATGGCACCCAAAAAAGTAAACCATCTAAAAGACAAGGGCAGAAAATAACCTAGATAACCTTGACAAAACAATGACTTTTGAAATATAACATTAAAGACACAATCCATGAAAGAAATAATAGAAAAGCAGAACTTCATTAAAAGTAAGTTTCTATTCTGCAAAAGACTATAAAACAGGACAAGCTACAAAATATTTGTAAAGAGACTATTGTGCAACATACAAGAACTTTTCTTTTTTTAGAATCCAATCTAGTGGACAGGGAAATACCTCAGTGGCATAAACCCCTGATCCACAAGCACAAGTTTGAAGACATACCCCCCAACCCCATAAAAGAATCAAATCCAGAATGTCATCAAGTATGGTGGCGCATGTTTGTAACAGAACTTTGAAGGCTGAAGCAGTTGGCCAGCCTAAAGTATAAGCGAGTTCAAAGTCAGCCTGATCTACACAGTGGGACCTTGTCTTGAAACAAAAGTCTGCTGTGTCACAAAAACACAACTCAAAACTCACCAATGAGTAAACAACTAAAAAAATGTAACTCATCAAAAATATGCAGATGGCTAATAAGTATACAAGAAAAAAAGATGCTCTACACCACATATGATCAGGAAAAGGAAAACAGTAAGGTGCTACTACACACCTATTAGAATGACAGAAACGTGTAATACTAAATTATCATGTGCAATGGAACTCTCATTCCATGCTGAAAAAAAGTCCAAAATGACATATCTACTTTGAAAGATGGCTTGATGGTTTGTTACAAAACTACACTTCCTTACCACATCTTCAATCATGCTCCTTGCTATCTACCCAAAGAAACTGAAATTTATGCCCACATACAAAACAACACATACATGTTTAGAGCCACATCATTTATAATTGCCAAACAATCTCAATGTCCTTCAGTAGATCAGACAAAACACAGCACTACTCTGGACTGAAAAGAAATGAGCTATTAAAGGCCGGGCGTGGTGGCGCATGCCTGTAATCCCAGAACTCGGGAGGCTGAGGCAGGAGGATCAGTGAGAGTTTGAGACCAGCCTGGGCTACAATAATGAGCTCAAGGCCAGCCTGAACTGCATAGCGAGACCCTGTCTCAAAAAGACAAAAAAAAAAAAAAAGAAATGAACTATTAAGTCATGAAAATACATGGAGGAAATTTTTAAGTGTGTAATATATGAAAGAAGCCCAGATGAAAAGCATTACAATTCAAACTATATGGTACTTGGTGTCTGGCAGGATGGCTCAGTGGTCTAAAGTGCCTGCTTAGGAAAGCTTAGGCGGCTTCAAGGACCGAGTTTCAATCCCCGGCACCACATGCTACACTGAGTCAGCCATAAAAATAAACAAAAGTTCTGAAACAAGAAAAAAGTAAATTAATTAAAATAAATAAATTTAAAAAAAAGAAACTATATGGTACTCCAGAAAAGACAAAACTACAAGGACGAAAAGATCAGTGATTGCAAAGAAATGGGAGATGACGGAGGCAAAGCACAGAAATATTTAGTGTAATGAAAATATTGTGATGCTATTACCATAAACAATGTCATTATAAGGAAGAAATATAATATTAACTATGAACTTTAGGTAAAAATAATGTGTCTTGGAATGTTCAAATTATAACAAGTGCAGTCTTCTGGTGGGGAAGCATGAGGTTGAGCAGGTCACAAAAACAGACAATAGCAAGTTCTATAAAAGGGAAATCTGTTTTAAAATCTCTCAATTTTAACCTCCTAAGGAGCCCCCTTTAAAAAAATCCTTTTAAGAATGTTTGTTATGGAGTTAAAAGCTCCACAAGTTTCATGATTACTACCCCAGACTTTCAAATTTAAAAACAGGAAATAGAATATATTTTAGTTAAGGTACTTAGGTGATAAGTATAGAAAAACAATAGAAACCAGGCACATCACACAATGGAAACTAGGATTCTAACACAGGTAAAAACATATGAATCACTTTTTAAAAATATTAAAGCCAGGTGTAGTACACACCTGTAATCCCAACACTTGAAAGGCTGAGGCAGGAGGACTGGTGTGAGTTTGAAACCAACTTGGGCTACAAAAGTGAGCTCAAGGTAAGTCTGAACAACAGTATAGCGAGACCCGGTCTCAAAAAATAAAATAAAATAAAGAAGATACAAAAATCATATTAAAGAATGTTCACATCCTTGCACATAATTCTAAGAAATATAGATAGTATTTCAAGTGAAAACATCAAAATGAAACAAGTGCAAACTTTTCTATAGATGTTCCTAATACATGTCATAATCAATTATTACTGCTTCATGTTATTTATGTACACATATACATACTAAGTTCAGCTGGGCGTGGTGGTGCATGCCTGTAATCCCAGCACTTGGGAGGCTGAGGCAGGAGGATCAGTGCGAGTTCGAGACCAGCCTGGGCTCAAGGCCATCCTGAACTGCATAGCGGGACCCTGTCTCAAAAAGACAAAAAAAAAAAAAAAAAAAACACCTAACCTTTCCACAAAGTTGTACATGTTTAATACTACAGTATCAATATATACTTTAAAATTTTTCAAGTACAATTAAAGGAACCAATTACCTATAAATAACATTTACCTATTAAACCTAAAATCTCTATTATTTGCTTTACAATTCACTCTACTGAAATCTTCAGCCACTTTATTTTGTGCTCTAATAGAAAGGTACAGAGACTGGGGACAGGAGATACACAAATGTTAACCTGTCCTCCACACCTCTTCCCACTATCCCAAGCAGCCAATTATCTTTTTTTTTTTTTTTTGCCTTTTTGAGACAGGGTTTCACTATGCAGTTCAAGCTGGCCTTGAGCTCACTTTTGTAGCCCAGGCTGGTCTCGAACTCGCATGGATCCTCCTGCCTCAGCCTCCCGAGTGCTGGGATTACAGGTGTGAGCCACCACGCCCGGCCAATTATCTTAAAAGTAACCGAATGGTTTTTCATTCTATCTTCTAACCATCTACAAAATTTATCTTTTATTATTTGAGAATCCTTGAATACCTAAAACTTGATTATACATTTACATTATACATATAGATAAATAATAGGATACAAAATAGAATGTGTACACATACCCTTTTAATGAAAGGAAAGGTTTAGTTAATTCAGGAGCAATGAGTATTTTTTATTATTTTCTTGGAAAAACAATTGTCCAATAATCAATAAAGACTAAACTTCAAAAATTTCTCAAAAGACAAGTCTAGAAAGTATACCACATGTAACAGTCCAAAGAAGCAGCAATTATTACCATGTAGCAAAAAAAAAACAAAACAAACAAAAAACCTAAAACTTCAAATTTTGTAATTAAAGATTTTAAAAATATTACTTAATGCTGGGCATGGTGGTGCACACCTGTAATGCCAGCATTTGGAGAGGCTGAAGCAAGAAAATCCCAAGATTGAGCCCAGTATGGGCAACTTAGCAAGAAAGATCCAGTGTCAAAAAGAAAAAAATAATGGGGGAGGGGGGTACTGGCGAGGTACTTCAATTCAAAGGCCTTGAATTCAATCCAAAGTATCTCAAAAAAACAAACAAAAGCAACACTTCATTTTGTTTAAATAAAGAGACCAAAAATCAAATTCACATTTCAGTCCCTATATACAGCATTGGGGGGTCATTTTTATAAAGAGATATAGCTAGTAAAATCAGTGTTACAGCCTGGCTGGGTGAAGTACCCCTAAATCCCTGCACTACGAAAAGGAGGCCAGAAGATCACCATGAGTTCAAGGCCAGTCTTGACTATATATATAATGAGTTCAGAGACCCTGTTTTAAAAAAATAAGTTTTTAAAAAATCGTCCCCATGGCAGATATCTAGAATTAACTATGCAAAATAATTATATAATGTGCAAACAATTTAAAAATTATGTACCAGATGTATACTAGGCAAAGTCATTGCAAAACTGGTATTATACTTGGAGCACAACAAAAAATAAAAATTCCAACAATAATCATGGTACAAATTTTTCACTGGTGCTATACAAGACTAACCTGTACTTATATCTAAGTCATTATTTTCAAAAACTAATTCCCATTCACTAGTCAAAAGGGGGAAAAGAAGATCAAGCAGTTCTGAAGGATAAGACAAAGTCTCACAGTCAAGAAAAAATTGGGAGATAAAAGAGAAATCCACCATGATTAAATAGTTAGTTACATAAATCCGTCCCCCTAATTCACTTCTCTTCAATCTTTATCACAGCCCACAGATTCAAAAGGGTATTCCTCAGGCCATTGGTATCAACAATAGTACCACCTAAATTTACTGGAAATACAAATTCTCAGAAATTGGAAAGGGAAGCTGAGCAAGTTTTTTTGGGAGTTTGTTCATGCACTGGTAATTGAATGGGGGGCCCTCTACAACCCAAAGCTAGCCAAGCTTGTCTTTTTTTTTTTTTGGCTTGGGTCTCATTAAATGGCCTAGGCTGGTCCCAAGGTTGTATTTCTCCTACATTAGCCTCCTGAATGGCTGGGATCACAAGCATGTTTGTGCCACCATATCCAACCAAACATCTGTTTTAACAAGTCTCTGTGATTCTAATCCATACTAAAATCTGAGAAACACTGTCAGGGTTCTTGATTAAAACCTTTTCTAGTCCCTAACATGACAACAGGTACCTGATCCAATCAATGCATCAACCAGGGTGCTGCCAGAATGCTGTCTACATTGTTTCCCTACTCAAATTCCTTCAGGAGTCTCTCAACTTCGCAATGCCCTAGCTAACACCCACAGGGCTTATATGACTTGATAATGCTACCATCTATTCCACTAGATGCCCCCCACATACCCTGAAGCCTATCTCTAGACCTAATTTGAGTCATTACCCACCCCCATAGTCTCTACAATTCCTCTCCTTAGAATGTCCTCTTTTCTTTCTTTTTTTTGTCTTTTTGAGTCAGGGTCTCAGTATGCAGTTCAGGCTGGCCTTGAGCTCACTTTTGTAGCCCAGGCTGGTCTCGAACTCGCACCGATCCTCCTGCCTCAGCCTCCCAAGTGCTGGGATTACAGGCGTGCGCCACCACGCCCGGCCTGAATGTCCTCTTTTCTACCCTTACCCACCACCTCCCCAATTCAACACCACAAGATTTGCTCCTAACCTGACAATGGGTTAAGCACTCCCATGTGCTCCTTCAACTACCTCTACTATGCTTATCCAGCTTTTTCTTTCTACTGACTTGCTGCACAGTACCTACTACATAAAAGACTACATAAAACTGAGGGAGAGGATAAAAAACTAAAGACCATTTTCATATCAAAATTGTATAAATCCTTAAAAATTCAATGGTCATTTCCCTTTTGCCACTAGATTTCTAGTGTCTGACAATGCTAACACAGCGTAAACATCCTTTCAAATTTAAAACCTAAACAAGTAACTGCTTGGAAGCCTGAATAAGGTGTTGTAGGGTGGGATACAGCAGAGTACCAGAGCAACTGCCCACTACGGATGTGCAAGGCTCAGGTGTAATTCTCAGCACCAATAAATAATTAATTAAAGCTGTTGAAAAAAAAAGCTGTTACAGAATTATACAAACCAATAATGATCTTGTAAAAGTGGTACAAAAACATTACTTGCTAGCTGGGTGTGGTGGCGCACACCTGTAATTCCAGCACTTGGGAGGCTGAGGCAGGAGGATCAGTGCGAGCTTGAGACCAGCCTGGGCTACAAAAATGAGCTCAAGGCCAGCCTGAGCTATATAGCAAGACCCTGTCTCAAAAAGACAAAAACAAACAAACAAACAAAAAAGCCACACATTACTTTCTGATGTACAATAAAAATTTTTTGTAATGTCAATAAAAGGAAGCTATGGATTTTGGGGGAGATGGCTACATCTAGGACTGGGAAAGAGAAATTATATGATAAATCTGGAACATCTTACGCCAGAAATAAAGTTTGTTGTTCTTTTTTTAAATGTATTTGGTACAGGGCCTCACTATGCAGGTCACACTTCTAGCGATCCTCCTGTTTCAGCCTCTCCAGTGCTGGGATTACAGGCATGGACCACCACCCATCTTGGTGGTCACCACCTGTTTTGGTGGCCCACTCAGAGCACCTGGGAGGTAGCTGACATGATATGGGGTACCGGAGATCAAATCCAGGTCCTTTTGCTTGCCTAAACAGGCACTTAGTCTGCTCAGCTATCTCCATGGCCTCAGAAAATTTCTTTAAAAAATAATTAATCACAAGACAGAACATTATATGAAAGGGACTCCGAAAGGGCTTCCAGTGGTCACAGCTGGGATAAGGTTGAACAACAAAGTAGTAATATTACATTATAGCCCAAAGAATAAAATAAAATTTCACATGTCCACACTAACAGAATTGACTGAATGAATAAATTTGAAATTAAGAAAATAAGTAGGAAAAGGCTTGGCAATGTAGCTCCGTGGTAGAGAGCTTACCTAGAACATGCAGCATCCCAAGGTCTATCCTCACCACAGCAACAACAAAGCAGAACAAACAGAAAAGGAAGAATCCTGGGAAATGGAGGCTCCAATTAGTATTGGAAAGGGAATAAAGGAACAGGAAAATAACCACAGGGAAACAACCATTGTGCCAGAGTTACAGCTCAGTGGTAAGACAAAGCTCTGGGTTGAATCACCAGCATTACAAAAATGAAAATAAAAAATAACCAAGACATGGTAGCTCACAACTATAGTCCTAAAACTTGTGGGGTCTGAGGCACGAGGATTTAAAGTCTAAACCCAGTCTGGGCAACTTCAGAAACTTAACAAGATGCTCACAAGCTGGGCGTGGTGGCACACACCTGTAATCTCAGCACTTGGGAGGCTGAGGCAGATAAATCAGTGCAAGTTCAAGACCAGCCTGGGCTACAAAAGTGAGCTCAAGGCCAGTCTGAACTGCATAGCGAGACCCTGTCTCAAAAAAAAAAGAAAAAGATGCTCACAAATAAATAAATAAATACATAAAATTAGAAAGTACTAAGTAGCTAAGTGTAAATTGAGTCTGCATTGTGGACTCAATCCCCAAGATGGTAAAAAGTAAGAAAATAACACAATAATCACTGCTCCAGACAAGATCCAATGATGCGTGCTAAATTACTATACTGTTAAGGTTATAAAAATCAGAAAAAGCAGCAGTTTTATCAGATCAGAGGATACTAAGGAAGCAACTAAATGGCACAAGGGACTGGGTCTTGAGGCAAAAAAGACAATAAAAAGGTAAGCTGAGATCAAAATAACCTGTACTTTACTAAATGAAAGTACCACAGTTACATAATGTTCTAACACTGTGGAAGTTAGGTTAGGATAGCTAAAAGGGCATGGGAACTTAGCACTATCTTTGCAACTCTTCTTTCTCCAAGGCTAAAATTATTTCACAATGCCAGGCATGCTGGTGCATGCTTGTAATTCCAGCAATCCCAGCAATTGGGAAGCTAAGGTAGGATTACTGTGAGTTTGAGGGCAACTGAAGCTACTGTGGCCAGCCTGTGGCTTAAGGTCACATTTAAGGTTTGCCTAGAATACCTAATGAGACATTATCTCCAAAAACTTTAATTATTTCATGAATTTATAAATGTAATACATAATTGTAATCATTTTACATAATTATACATAACAGGTTAATTCTCTAAGTCATCAAACTGAGATTCTAGTAACAAGTTAATGTAGAACCTTTGAAAAGCATGTGAAAAAGTAACCATTTTCAATTAAATTAGATGCATAAATTTAACTGTCCCTTGGACAAGGTAAAGGGGATTGGTCCCTCATTCTCAAAGAGCAGCTGCAACATCCAGGCTTTGCTTGAAATCCTCCACTAGTTCCCTGTCAAGTAAAAATCTGACCTCAGCACAGCAAAGTCCCTTACAATTCCTACTCTGGTCTGTTTCAATTTATAAGTGTGGACATAAACCACACTGCCAAGGCGGGGAGCTAGCTCAGTAGCATGAGCACTTACCTGGCAAGTGCAGGGTCCTGAGGTCAATCCCCAGTACCTCAAAAAATAAATAAATAAAAATAAACCACACTTTCAGAAACACTGAGTCTTTCTGCCAATACCCTCTCCCCATCATACTACTGCTAAATCTATTTTTTATTTTGGAAAAATTTTAACGTATGCAGATACTATTCTCAGACTTCACCAATACACTTTTAGTACACAAATTTCTAAAATGTGTAGGACAACCGAGCAAGATAAATAGTTGGCCTGCTTGTGAAATTTTGGCACTCAAAGGCACATAAAGACTGTATGAGTTCAAGGCCATCCTACAAAAGCAAGACTCTCCAAAACCAGCAACAACAAAGAAGACTTTAACTGCTAAAAAACTGGTTTTGACTTTCAGAAATCATTGTATGAAAATCAGAGTATTGAATGAAAACAAAACAAAACAAAAAACTAAATTATGTGGTAATTATTTTAATTCCCTTTAAAATGTAATGAGATGTAGCAAATGCACCTGAACAACATTATAAGTAAGGCATGCAAATTTCTTCTTCAAATAGCTAAAACATGCTTTTTTGAAGGCCAATTTTAACTAAAATGTCTGAAAAATGGAAAAATTTTAAAGAAAAACCAGCGCGAGCAGACGTCACATACATTTTCTGGTTACTGAATTCAACACAATTTTGAATTAGTCAAAGTGTATTAGAGTCAGAAGACATCTCAAGACAGAGTCCAACGTCTTAAGATGAAGCAAATAATGTCCAGACTACCTAGTAGTGCACACGCAGCCTCTCCTACATAACTACCCATTTTATTATTATGGTGAGCTAGCCAAGTATTAACTTAACTCCGTTAAACATTAAAATTATTCAAATGTTCGGTTAGGATGAAGGTGGTTGGTTGTCTTCCTTAAAGATTAAAACTATGCATTTCATTAAAAGTGAAACATTAAATCTCCTGGAAGAGAAAGTGGGAGGAAATCTTGAAGACATCCGAGTAGGCAAAGACTTCATGGACGGAAATCAAATTGCACGTTTAACACTTGAAAGCATCAACAATTGGGACCTCCTCCGGCTAAGAAGTTTCTGCATGTCAAAGGAAATCACTAACAAAGTGAAAACACGACCCACAAATTTGGAAAAGATTTTAACTAACAAGTACTCAGACAAAGGTCTTCTATCTAGAATATACAAAGAACTAAAAACCATTAGGGTCCCAAAATTCAAAGACCCAATCCAGAAATGGGCATCTGAGATGAACACTCACTTCTCAGAGAAAGAAATACAGCAAGCCTACAAATACATGAAGAAATGCTCCCCATCGCTAGCTATTCGTG
>PVJA010008712.1:0-33091 GCA_004027025.1 Myocastor coypus
AAAAAAAAAAAAAAAAAAAAGAAACCACAACAACTCCAGAAATACATGGAAATTAAACAACACTCTTCTTAACAGTGGGTTACAGATAAACAAGAAATGAAACAATATCTTAAATTCAATGAAAAATATCAGAATTTATGGGATGTAATGAAAGCAGTTCTTAGAGGGAAATTTAAAGTCTGAACTCACATATTAAGAAAACAGAACGGGAACAAATAAATACTCTCCTGGAGCATCTCATTCGACTAGAAATAGAAGAGCAAATGAAATCCAAAGCCCAAAGACGGAAGGAAATTATGAAGATTAGAGCAGAAATTAATTCAATTGAGAGAAGCAAAACAGTACAAAGAATTAATGAATCAAAAAGCTGGTTCTTTGAAAGATTAAAGAAAATTGATAATCCCCTAGCTAAGCTTTTCAAAAAAAAAAGAAAGGACTCAAATTCAAGAAATAAGGAATGAAAAGGGTGAAATTACTACAGACACAGCAGAGATTAAGAGGATCATAAATAGGTACTTTGAGAACCTTTGCTCTCACATAATAGAAGCCACAGATGAAATGGATAGATTCCTAGAAAAGTACAAATTACCCCAACTCCATCAAGAAGATATACCAACTCTCAATAACCCAGTAACAGCCAATGAAATACGAAACATAATAAAAAGCCTATCGACAAAGAAAAGTCCAGGACCTGATGGATTCACTACTGAATTCTACAACAAATTTACAGAAGACTTGATCCCAATACTCCTCAAATTCTTCAATGAAATTGAAAAGGAAGCAATTGTTCCAAAATCATTCCTAGAGGCAAGTATTACACTGACACCAAAATCAGACAGAGATACAACTAAAAAAGAGAACTACAGGCCAACTTCTTTCATGAGCATAGATGCAAAAATCCTGAATAAAATCCTCGCCACTAGAATAGAACAAATCATCAAGAAAATTATACACTATGATCAGGTAGGATTCATCCCTGGGATACAAGGATGGTTCAATATAAGCAAATCTATAAATGCAACACACTATATCAATAGAGCCAAAGCCAAAAATCATATGATCATCCACCAAAAATCATATGATCATCTCAACCGATGCCCAAAAGGCCTTTGACAAAGTCCAACACTTATTCATGTTCAAAGTCCTAAAGAAAATTGGAATAGAGGGCCTCTACCTCAACCTGATAAAAGCCATCTACAACAATCCAATAGCTAACATAATCTTAAATGGGGAAAAACTGAAGTCTTTTAGTCTCAAATCTGGCACAAGATAAGGATGTCCTCTATCACCACTCCTGTTCAATATAATTCTGGAATCATTATCTGCAGCCATTAGACAAGAAAGAGAAATAAAAGGAATAAGAATAGGTAAAGAAGAAGTAAAACTATCACTATTTTCAGATGACATATAATCTACTTGGAAGACCCAAAAAACTCCACTAAGAAGCAACTAGAATTAATACACAAATTCAGTAGTATAGTAGGTTACAAAATTAACATGCAAAAGCCAGTAGCATTCCTCTACACAGATAACAAACACATTGAGAGAGAAATTAGAGAAGCAGTACCTTTTATAATAGCACTGAAGAAAATGAAATACTTAGGGGTTAACCTAACCAAAAAAGTAAAAGATCTTTTCAATGAAAACTACAGTACTCTGAAAAAAGAGATCCTAGAAGAGTTCAGAAAATGGAAAGATATTCCCTGTTCCTGGATAGGAAGAACCAACATTGTGAAGATGGCCATACTCCCTAAATTGTTATACAGATTTAATGCAATTCCTATCAAAATACCATTAACATACCTCACAGACCTGGAGAAATCATTCCTAAAATTTATCTGGAACCAAAAAAAGGCCATTAATTGCAAAGACAGTTCTGAACAACAAACGTAGGGCAGGAGGCATTACAATTCCTGTCCTAAAGTTATACTGCAAAGCTACAATAATAAAATCAGCATGGTACTGGCAAAAAAAAAAATAGATCTGAGGATCAATGGAATAGATTAGAAGATGCAGAAGCAAATACAAACACACTCAGCCACCTTATCTTTGACAAAGGGGCCAAACACATTTGCTGGAAGAAAGATAGTCTCTTTAACAAATGGTACTAGAAAAACTGGCTCTCTACATGATGAAATCTAAAACTTGACCCTAGTTTATTACCATTCACTAAACTGAAGTCAAAATGGATTAAAGATCTATACATTAAAAGAGGAACATTAAATCTCTTGGAAGAGAAAGTGGCAGGAAATCTTGAAGATATCAGAGTAGGCAAAATGTTCATGGACAAAAACCAATATGCACGTTTAACACTTGAATGCATCAACAAATGGGACCTCTGCCACCTAAGAAACTTTTGCACATCAAAGGAAATTACCAACAGAGTGAAAAGACAACCCACAAATTTCGAAAAGATTTTAAATAATAAGTATTCAGACAAAGGTCTTCTATCTAGAATCTACAAAGAACTAACAACCATTAGGGTCCCAAAATTCAAAGACCCAATCCAGAAATGGGCATCTGACATGAACACACATTTCTCAGAGAAAGAAATTTAGCAGGCCTATAAATACATGAAGAATTGTTCCACATTGCTAGCCATTCATGAAATGCAAATCAAAGTAACACTTAGATACCATCTTACCCCAGAAAGAACGGCTACCATACAGAAATCAACCAGCAACAAATGTTGGAGAGGCTGTGGGAAAAGAGGAACCCATTGCCAGCACTGGTGGGAATGCAGATTGGTGCAACCGTTATGGAAAGCAGTGTGGAGGATCCTTACAAAACTAGAACTGGAAATCCCATTTAATCCAGCTATCCCTCTACTGGGAATTTTTTCTGAAGAACTGAAAACATTATAACATAGCGATATCTGTGCACCTAAGTTTAGAGCAGCCCAATTTGTAATAGCCAAATCTTGGAAACAACCAAAATGCTCATCATTTCAAGAACAGCTAAAAAAATGTGGTATTTTTATACAATGGAATATTATTCAGCTATAAAGAATGATAAGCTGGAAGATTTCACATATAAATGAATGTATATTGAACATATACTCATTAGTGAAATAAACCAGACCTACATGTGTAAATATCGTATAGTCTCCCTAGTGTCAGAACTCTAAAGAAGAAATAAAAACTTAAGGGCATAACACAAGCTGAATGTGTTATGGATTAAACAACGAAGTGACTGGAAGCAGATAAGATAGGAAACATAGCAGGAGCAAAATGATGCACTTATGTACACAGAATGAATCAGATATTGGTCTTAAGAACCTTCAAAAGGTTCATCATATTGATCTTAGCACCATGCAACACTAAAGCTGTGCTTGGAATACATGTCATTCTCATCTTTTTTATGTGTACTGCTCCCAGTGTCAACTCAGTTACTGTTATATTGTCTCTCAAGTAAAGGGTTGGTTCACAGAAAAAAAATGGGGGGGTATTAATTGAGAATAAGAGACTGGGCAAAATGCCATAGGCTTGACTGGCTACAATTTTGTACATCTATGGATTTCTAAATGTCTGCATAAAAATGTGTAACTGCTTATATCACATTTTGTAGAGTTATTAGAATATCAATGATGGTCAGAAAATATCAATTTCAAGCTAAGTCAAAGATGTTTGATATTCAGAAAGCCAGTGCTGTTAAGCTCAATTACCTATGTTATAGAGTAATAGCATTATGAAGCTTCTCTGCTGGAGGGTTGAGAATGTAAGTTAACAGACCAAAAATTAGAGAGAAAAAAAAAAGAAGAGCTATGAGGATAGCCAATATTTTGGCCCTAGCCCTTCAAGGTCAGTAAGGACTCAGGACATAAGAAAACCTGTGCTGTAATATCCTATAACTCAGAGGTGTCCCACATTTTCTGGTCAAGGAGATTATTGGACCTCAGAGGAAAGGGATAAATGAACTATAGCATGTCTAAGGAGAGTCACCCAGAGAAAAACATTTTCTTAGGTTTTCAGAGAAAGCAAACTGGTCAAGCAATGGCCATGACTCATCCCAAAGGATGACACTGACAACAGTTCTACAAAGTACTGTACATGGTTCCAAAGTCAATCCTGAGGGGATTTGACCTGGGAAAATACAAAAGATGACTGTTTTGTTATACAGGTCTTGCTTTAACTTGCCCTTGATCACCCAGTGGAAAAGCTTAATTATGAGGCATAAAATGCAGAACTAGATTAATATGATGAGGTGTAAAAGGCTTAACTCAACAACCTCCAACATTGCCAGTTTCACCGGTAACCCACTGCAATTATGGAACGTTGGACTATATATACATCTACTCCCTCTACTTTAAAGAGAACAATTTTCTTTTTCTTTTCTTTTTTCTTCTTTCCTTACCAATATCAATTAGAAAATGTATCATGTCCACAACCTGTGCTCAATATTACTATTGTGAAGACAATATGCAATGTGTCAATTATTGCAAATGTACTACTAATGTGTTGTGAAACTATCATACTGATATTTCTTATTAAAAGTAATAAAAAAATTAAAATCCAGAAAAAAAAATACTCTCACTTTGTAAATATTGTACACCTCATCTGTGTGGATGTGGTGCTGGTGTTCTGCAGAATTATACATGCTAACTACTACCTTTGCCAAGAACCTCAGTATTCAAAAACTAAAAGGCATGCTTTGATGCTGTGCTGATTCTGAAATGTGAATGAGCACTAGTGTTTAACTAGATGGAACCGATGAATTTATTCTGTTATGCTGGGCACAAATATATAATGTAAAAAATGAAGCATCATTTGCCCTGTATCTTACCCCTGAGAATAGAACAAACAACCTGGATGTGTTTCAGAAAATATGTTTGATAACTTCCTGTTGTAAGTGTTTTTTGAGTGATAAATACTATAGTTCCAGTGGGAACTACCTTAAGGGAAAATAAAACCTTTTGGTTCTGGATCGACTGGTAAAGGACATTATACATAAAGTTTGTGAACTAGTTCTTACAAAATGGAGCCATTAGGAAGAGGTTGTATAACAACATGCTATCTACTTTGCTTTTTCACATTGGCATTTCTGCTGTGCCTAATAAGTCAAGTGGACATCATGTAAGGGAACAAAACAAGACATGCTTTATACACATATAGCTTCCCCACTCCCAAGTCTGTCTGAATGTCTGTCATGTACCTTTGCTATCTTACAATTTTACATTCTTTTTACAACACACTGAGCTTTTTCCTTACCCTTACGTGTGAGATATTCTGTCACCAAAGCTGTGACGTGGACATAGCACATTGCTGCCTATAAAAAAACAAGTCTCAGAATTATAATTTATAATAGCATGTCTAATAAATATCACATCTCAAAACACCAATTGCTTTTTCTAATAGCTAATGTCTTACCTTTGGAAAAGTGCAACCCCCTTCCGTAAACTGACATTTTTAAATATATTAGGAATCGGTACAAATGGCAAGAAAACCACTAAGCTTGTTTTTCATTTAGAATGACTGTACTTTAATGTAAAAGAGAAACATTATTTCTTAGTATTGTGTACCCAAGGTCTTCATCAATTCTCTTAAAGCAAAAAAAAAAAAAAAAGAAAAAAAAATATATATATATAAAATAAAAGGAAGAAAGGATGTGCTTGGGGACTTTTTGTCTTGTAGAGGAAACAAATTTTTCCTAAGGTTCAAAGAGAATGGTTCAAATTGAAGGTGCTAATAGATGCTTTTTCTTTAAGTTAAAAAAAGGTAAAGCTATCACTTTTCCCAAATACATAATTCCAAATAACAACTACTTCGTTACCTCAAAAATGAAAGCAAAAACAGAAATTAATTACTTTCACAAAGCTGTTCTGTTATAAAAATTAAAGACAACTGCTGGAAATGAAGTCATGGAAGATTCTGACAAAGTCCCTATCCTCATCAGCCAGGTGGCTGCCACCATCTGATGGCCCTGTGTTGCTGACACAAGTGCAGAAGCCACTTGACATGCACATGTATAGAAACACACGTGAGCCGTGTAGCAGACTCTGGTCCATGTCTTATATGAGTGCATAGAGAGAAGTCTGTTACGGAATCAGACATTACTACACTGTCCAATCTGAGAAGTACAACTCATATTAGACATGGCTCACGCCACCTTACACTGTACAGTAAGATAGCAGGCACAGAGCAGGGTACAAATATGGGACAGTATCTTGAATAAGTGCACACCACCAGACAGGGAGGCCACCATAAGAACTGTTGTGAATTACTTGTATTGTCCCTTGCTCAGAGCACACTGAGTTGGAAAATGTCCTCCCTCCTGCCCAAGTTTATGACCTTCCTGAATTTTAGAATGTGATGTTACCTGTACAGTTAGTTTAGATGAGATCATACTGCTATCAAAAGGACCCTCAATTCAGTATAACTGTATTATAAAAGAAGGCAGAGGAATACAGACATGAGGAACCTGTCATATCATGGTGACAGCAAATCTTTTAGTGTTTTCAGTGACAACTGTTATAGTTGGTGTCTAGATATCCCCCCAAAGCCTCACTCAGTCATGGGCTGGGCTTCTACAGTTTATGACAGATACACGGTCCACGGCTGGGATTATTGGGGTGAGTGCTACAACCACCCTGGAGCATGCAGCCTGCATACAATATAAGGGAGGGACAGAGGCTCTCTGCTGCTCCTGTTTTTGCTCTTGTTGCTTTTGCTGTCTTCCACCATTGTGAACTGTTGCTTTCTGCCATGTGCCACACTGCCTTGCAAAATTCTGACGAAGATTCAGCTGAGTACACACTGAAACTGTCACAAACTGTGAGCTAAATAAACCTTTCCTTCCTTAATTTTGGGCATCAGGTAGTCTGTCTCAGCAACAACAACAAAAAAATGAAAACAGTAACAATCAGCCCACTGTGCCCTGTGTGTGATGTAGGTTGTCATCACTGTCATATGACAACGGAGACTAACTGGAGTGATATGCCTACTGGGAGACAGACGCCCCTAGAACAAGTTCTCCTCTAGAACGTTTAAAAAGAGCAGGCTCCACACACTATGACATTGGACTTCTGGCTTCTAGAACCGTGAAAAAACAAATTTTTGCTGTTTTAGGTCACTAGCTTTTAGTACTTTGTTACACAGAAGCCACAGGAAACTCATGCACATGGAAACAACTAAAACCCAGTGAGCTGCTTCTTCAGTTTTATAAGAAGCCTGATTCACACAAATCATTAAGAATTTGTTTTATGTTCTGTGAATGATTGAAACATTACTATCACTACTAACTTTAAAAATAGTTCTATCAATTTTTCATACATAGAATGTAGTATTATTAACTGAAACCATTACTGAAATTTCAAAATCAAGTCATATTTGCTTTAGCAATATTCTTGATCATATCCACTTGGTTTATTAACAAACTCTGAAAAGTATTCTCATGGGAATACAAAACCTATATATACTCTATTGCTATTTTCCTTAATTTTTTGTTTCACTAATAATTTCATCATTGGGGCCCGGCAGGATGGCTCAGTGGTTTAAAGCGCCTGCTTAGGAAAGCTTGGGCGGCTGCATGGACCGCAGTTCGATCCCTGGCACCACATGCTGCGCCAGCCTTGCCCTCAAGGCAGGCTGAGCCGGCCATAGAACTAAATAAACAAACAAAAGTTCTGAAACAAGAAAAAAAATAAAAAAAATAATGTCATCATGATCCCGAGGAGTTAAGAAAATTGGCTTAAAGTTACAGAATTAGGAACTGTGTTGGATTCAGAACTGTTTCTGGTGCCCACTCATTCAACTCTCAGGTATACTATCAACACCCTACAGCACATCAGCTCTGGGGTGGGGGTGGGGGAAGGGGAATACTCACATAGTCACTGCACTGACTATGCAGAAGAAAGTGATGCCCTGTTATTACCTTAACAACAGGAATTTTTATAATAAATAGTTGATTTTCAGGACTATAGAGGAGCTTTAATGAAAAAACTGATGTGTATTTAGTTAGAAGATGTTACAATTTTTGGGTCTAGTTGTTCCCCCAAAGCCTCATGCAAGTCATGGGGCAGACTTCTACTAGAGTGTGTGATTAATTCATGATCCACTGGGACTATGGGTATGAGTGCTACATCCAGCCTGAAGCAGATAGCCTGAATACAACATAAGGGAGACAAGACCTGCTTTTTGTTGCTATTGCTGCTGCTACTCCTCCCTTTTGCTCTTGCTGTTTTGCTGTTTTCTGCCACCATGAATGGCTGTCCTCTGCTGTGTGCTACTCTGCCTTAGAGCCAGGCCAGTGTGGACTGAATTCTCCATTAACTGTGAGCTAAATAACCCTTCTTTCCCTTATTCTGGGTATCATGTATTTGTCCCAGCAAAGAGAAAAAGTTGAGACAAAACTGAGACAGAAGGGAACTATAAAAGTAAGCATATAGATTTTTAAGGGCTTTCATACAATTTTCTTTTGTGCTACAGAAATCCTCTTACCATCTTTATTAAATTATCAAAGTGCTCAGGTAGCTAAGAAGTCACCTTGAGGTTTTAAATAACAGGACAGTTTCCCTTTTAACTGGTTTCTTTGAATGAATGAGGCATTAACTGATTTTTCAAAAACCAAGATCAAGAGGCTAGTAGAGCTCCCTACCTCTGAGAGATCACCATTTTTAACATGGATCCTGGCCATGCTGTCAAGCCACGTCTTCCTTAGCTCAGGGGTGCTGGCATAGGACTTGGCCAGGCTGTATTGGAGGTCCACTAGCATCTCTGGGTCATTCTCATGTTCCTTCATCTGGGCTGTGGCCATCAAGACCGTGCGGATCCTCTTGGTCAAGTCTTTCACATCTGATGAGAAGCTAGTGTGCTAAATTGAACAGAAGAGAGGCAAAGACAGTGGCTTTCATCCACATGCACAACAGATAATGAGACAGTCTTTTTTTTTTTTTTTTAAATTTATGGACTTGGTACATGGACTTAGCCTCCCCAGGGCTGAAATTTCAGATGTGAGCCACCAGGCCTGGACTCAGTGGCCAGCTCAGTGTGCCTGGGGGCATGGCCAACATAGCATGTGGTATCAGGAATTGAACCCGGTCCCTGCATTTGCCAAGCAGGTGGTTAGTCTACTGAGCTATCACACCAGCTCATGAGGCAGTCTTGGAGGTGAAAACTAAAAGGGGGTTGGTTAAGCTGCTCACCTTGATGAGCCGGTCACTATTGGCACAGTTGTTGATGATGGACAAGGATTGCTGGAATCTGGTTCCACCAATGCCAACAACATCTGCAATCAGCTGGCTGACAGAAATGATGACCTTAGAGAGACAGACACATGAACACATTCACTTTCAGATGATCACCTGGGCTTTGCTTCTGTCTTTAGTTAGGGTGCGCAAGAGAATAGGGCAAAGGTTAGAGGATTGGGGTAGGGTTCATTTTAGTGTAGGAAATGGTTTTTCCCCCTCTCTTTCTAAAATGGCTCTCAAAACTATATGTTTGCTGTTAGGTCATGGGGCCTGACTGGAAGAGGCAGGCCACAGTGGCTATACCCTGGAAGAGTGTATCTGCCTTCTTAGCTCCTCCCTTCACTCTCTGCTACTGCTACTGGCTGCCATGCCTTGAGCAGCTTTCTTCTCTCTGGGGCTTTTTACCATGCTGCTGAACATGTAATGAATGAAACTTCTAAAGAGTGTATCAAAACAAAGCTCTCCACCTTTAAATTAAAGGTGTCAAGTATTCTGTCCCCACAATGAAGTGACCAAAACCTATGTAATGAGGAACCTGCCTATTTTTGGATCTAGGACTAACACCTCCTTGACCTAATTGCCTAAGCTCAAACATGGAGGCCATGTCTACTTCTTCCTTTCCCTTTACTCCAGCAAGCCACCACTGACCAAATGACTAAGCTTAATTCTCTCTTACTTCAATGTTATCATCCCTCCTCCAGCCATTCTGATATAGTTCTCTCTGTCTTAGATTTGAAATGGTCTCCTTAGGAGATGTCCAGACTCCTAAGATCTATTCTTACCACTGGAGTCCAAGACAGACATCCAAATACATAAACATTTGGATACATAACAGTATATTCTCCTTAATTTGTTGTCACCTACATTCTAAACTTCACACTAAGCAATCAGTCTGTATACTCCTATAGTGTATCTATGGCCTGCTACTCTACAACTATTCCCTGTCCATCCTTACGTCCTCTAGAAAACCATGCCTGTTCCCCAGCCAGATGTTCCTTTTGATACACTCAAGTTCCTTCATGGGAGCTCTAGCCACACTATGCCACAAGGGCTTTACATTTGCCTGAAGCAGACTATACACTCCATAGATATGAGAGAGGGATCTGTTCCATTGAGGGCTGTGCCTTGAATCTTAGCATGTTCTTTGCTATGCTAAAATAAAGACTAAACATGAAGAGGGACAAGGAAATACTACCATGTGTTCATTGATAAGGTGTCTACAAAAATACTTAAGACTCATCATTATCACTAGGTCTAAGAACACAGAATTTAGGATGTGTCATCCCTGAAAATACAGCAGATGTGTCTGTAAATATAGGATAGAAGCCGGGCATGGTGGTGCATGCCTGTAATCTCAGCACTCGAGAGGCTGAGGCAGGAGGATCAGTGTGAGTTTGAGACCAGCCTGGACTACAAAAGTGAGCTCAAGGCCAGCCTGAACTGCATAGTGAGACCCTGTCTCAAAAAAGACAAAAAAAAAAAAAAAAAAAAAAAAAAAAAAAAAAAAAAAAAAAAAAAAAATCTATAGGATAGAAATAACTACTTTGGGCCTTTTGTTTATAACCTTACTTTTTTTTTTTTTTTTTGTCTTTTTGAGACAGGGTCTCGCTTTGCGGTTGAGGCTGGCCTTGAGCTCACTTTTGTAGCCCAGGCTGGTCTCGAACTCGCACCGATCCTCCTGCCTCAGCCTCCCGAGTGCTGGGATTACAGGCATGAGCCACCATGCCCGGCCATTAAATGTTTACTATGAAGTATCTTTACATAAGTTCTAATACAGTAATAACTTGTTTTGCAAATGGTTGTTTGCAAACAATTTTGTTTGCAAACCAAAGTATTCAGCAAAATTTTGCTTTTATTTGCAAACTAAATTAGGTGTCAAACAGGACCATGTCATATTCTTCATACAAACACAAATGCAGCCATCTTCCCTAGAATTGTAAAACTAATAAAGTTTGTAAGCCAAGGTACTGCTGTACTTCTCAAGTAAATAGAATTTTAGTTAATTCAAGTTGATTCAGTGTTTAAATATCAAGTTACAATCAGCATTTTATGGTAGGAACATGAAACAAACTCAGCCAGCTACAAGGACTTTCTGAATTTCCACCTTGAGGCTGACGTTATAGGTAAATTAGTAAATCGGATGAAGACCTCACCCTTCAAGAAAGATTCCACTGGGGGTAACTTTGTGCTAGAAAACTGAATCACACATACTTGTAAGTGTGTCCGGACAAAGGACTTCTTTCCAGTGTAGTCAAAGTTGTTCCTCATCAGGAAGTAGAGCAGCTGGGAGGCTTCTGTTCGGATGGAACTCAGCTTGGAGTTACAGTACTTGAGAATCTCATAGCACAGAGCAGCACACATGTCTGCCCTCCCTTCATAGAATGTTGAGGGAAACTGGATGGCACACAAGGAACAGGCAGGGCACAGCAAAGTAAGTGCTCAGTGATATTTCCTTCAATGCCAGACAAGAGGAGGAAAGGGATGACTAGGAGTTATGACTAGCATCGATGAAACAACTTACCTTATAAATTAATGACCGTAAGGCAGTGAAGACATTTTTTAAAGCTGTTTCAGATTGATGTTTTTGAAGAAAACACAGGTAGACATCAAAAACTTTTTTCATGAGAGGATTGTGTCCATGGTCAGCCAAGAGCTGGTTCTTAAAACACACATCAATGGCATTATTAGTGAAATAAGCCTGGTACCTTTAACAGGTTTAACACAGTTTTTAGGCTCTATGACTACATTTCCCAAGCAGTAAAACAGTCTACAATTTAAACAAACTCTGCCATGAGTCCTACTGGATAACACAATGCTCTTGTAGAGCAAATACAAAGTCTACCCACCCTTGCAAAAATAGAAAAAAACTTCAGGAAAAGAAAAATAGTATCTTTTTTTAAAAATGTATTTAGTACAGGGTCTATAGAGTCTCACCACAGATCAGACTACTGATCTTTCCTGTTTTTAGCCTCCCAAACACTCGGATTATAGGTGTGCAACACCACACCCAGTCTCAATTGTTGCCCTCTCAGTGCTCCCTGGGGTGGGACTAGCAGGGTATACTGGGGATTGAACCCTGGGCCCTGCACTTGCCTAAGCAGGTGCTTTAATTTGCTGAGCTATCTGTCCAGCTCTCATGGTTTTATTTCCCAATAGATGGTATTACCCTTGTAGGGGGACTCTAGAGGATGCTGTGTATCACAGAAAACCTACCAGACTGCTGGGTATTAGAGTAGAAACTGAAATGTATGTGCAGTAATCTCAGTGACTAAGGTTATCCGAGCAGCAGTTTGTCATACTAATGTTTGCAAGTCAATGGCTACACTTTGAGAACCTCTTGTAATTGTGCAGACCAAATGTAACTTGTATTAATCTCATGATGTCTCAATAAAGTTGTTCTTTTCCTGAAGAGAGTGTGTGTGTGTGTGTGTGTATTTTTTTTCAGACAGTATGTATTGATGAACTTATGTTTTGGGGATAAACTTCCTAGAAAAATTCAATAGCTTAGTACTAAAAGGGCTTCTATTATTTTTACTGTGCATTAGGAATTGATAGAGCTGATGTTTGTGGCATCCTTAATTGTAACAGAGGAGTGCTATTATAGGTGAGGAAAATACTGCAAGAATATGAAGCAAGTCCTCCCTCCTAGACAGGCTTCTCAGGCATTCTGAGCCATAGGAAGCAGGTCAGTAATGTGCTGGTCAGGTATCACTTATGGGCATGGATTTGTGCAAGTAAACAGAGCTTGAACATTCCCATCTGTAGAACAGGGACTTTAAAACTGACCTTCCACAGGTACTGCAAAGATCAAAAGCATCTGGCAAGTACTTGGTCTAGCTGAATAGAAGGCAGCTGGTAGGATTTTAGCCTTTCATGGATTTTATTTTATCAAACACAGTAAGATGACCACAATTAAGTGCCTTCAATCATGCTTTAAAACATCCTCATTTCAGCAGAAAATCTCTATCAATTCATCACTCTGAAAGCCTAGTCAGGTGAAACTCCCCTCAGGGGCCAAACCTACATTACTGCTGCAGGTATAGCCCAGGAAGAAGCCAATATGTGACTTCATGTCCAAACATGCATGGACACTAAAGAAGATGACTCTTAAATATAAGCCTGTCAAAAAAAAAAAAGATGTTTGGGAAAGTCATATGTATGCATTCTGCACAAGCAGGCAAAAGTGGTTGTAACCAAAAATACAAAGAGACTGAGATAACTTACTTAAGTAATTTTTCTACATAGCGAATTATAGTTGGAGTCATAGTTTCAGAAAAGCAAGGTCACACACATCACATCATCAGTGGGAAGAAATTCTAACTCAAATCTGACCCAAATAATTTTGTTTTTCTTTTAAGTCTTATAGGTATGCCATAGCTGGTAGAATACTTGGATTTTACAGTATTTTTTTTAGTGGGTAGATGGGTACTGGAAATCAAACTCAGAACTTTGTCTTTGCCATGCAGGCACCACAGTGATCTTTATATCATGAAGTATATACTGAGGTATATTCAATTACATCATGTGAAAGAGGTGCAATGTGGAGATCAGAAATTGTGAATGTGACTAATTAAATGAATGATACAATTTTCTATTGTAAGCAGCTGTTCACCTCCATCTCCCTTTCTGCCCCCAAATGCTGATTTCAGTGCTCAAGGAACTGTGTACATTTTTTTGCCTTAAATACTATTTTTCTTCCCAAGGCCGGGAGCCTTCCTTTTTACAATCCATTTACTTTTCTAATTATTGCTGGTGAATCTGAAAGTAAGATTTCATTTTCTTAGCACTCTCCAATAAAATTAGCCAGAAGAGTTGTTTGAAATACTGAAAAAAGCCAAGTTTTCTAAGTTCTTCCTACTTGAGTTAAAAGTTTTTCTACCATTCCTCTCTCTCAAGGCTGTTGCTTCTCATTTTCAGGGTTTTATGTTCTTGTGCTCTGATCTCAAAAACAGCAGGAATGAAATTAAGACTCATTTACACTAAGATGTAAAATGCCTCATTTGAAAGAGTAAGGACTCTTATTAAGTAATATAATGGAGTGAAGACTCAGTGTACAGTGCTAGGAATATGGAAGGTCCTTTCCCGGTTAGCCCATTCAACATGCATCACAGCCCATCAGGTAGAGTTTCCTTTTCCAGTTTCACAGGTAAAGAACTTTAAGTTTTTTCCCCAAAGATATTCATTTGGTACATAAACCCCCTGGAAGCTTTCACTAGGAATCATCAGGCACCATTTCCTGGGAGTCAGAACTTACTGGTGACAGAAATTTGGAGACCTGGGAATCAAGGCAAATAACTTCCTCAATAATTAGCAGGCAATGGGAAGGACCCTGAAGAAGAACTGTAGGCTAACTAGTAAGAAAACTGTCAACACTCTCAAAGGTGCTGCCTGTGATGCTTGCGCCGTGTGCTCTGCTTGCCTGTGTGCCTGCTCCTGCCAGCTCTCAACTTCAATTTCTTGCCTGCTCACATGGCAGAGCCCAAGCAGAGAAATAGTTGTTAGTGCTGTACTGGACTAAGGATGTATATTTATTATCAATACATGTACACATGTCCAGCCATTTACATTCTGAACTTCACATGTATGTACATAAAACCTTTATTTTACTTATTTTTGTATGCATTTGGTACAATCTCACTATGTGGTTCGAACTAATAGTGATCCTCCTGTTTTTAGCCTCCCCAAGAGTGCATCACCATACTAGGTCTCAGTTGGCTGGCTCAGCACACACAAGGGTGAGGCCAGCTTGGCATGTGGTGCAGGGGATGGAATCTTGGTTCCTGCACTTGCCTAAGCAGACATTTAGTCCACTGAGGTATCTTGCCGGCCCTTACACATAAGACCTTTCAATTACCCAAGAGAAAACAGGACTTTAAAGCCCTCTCTGATGGGTCCAGTAGAACCATGGTTCTTGAGCTATAGGGCTTGGGTTTCATGTGCAGAGTAGATCTGGGCTGGAGCTGTAGGATTTACATATCTAAGAGTTCTCAGGGCTATAGCTAGAGACCTTGCTCCGAAAGTCGCTCTAGGAGAAGCACCATTCTACAAGGGGTGTGACTAAAGAGACTAAAAAAGCATTTTAAGTATAGTGACAGGACCTGAGGTCATTTTTTTCACTTCCCTAGTAAAGATATACTTTATATTAGATATAAAATATATCTAATATATATATATTTAGATATAAAAATCAGTGTCAAGAGGCCATCTTCACCACTTGAATATTATCTGATAAAACCTAAAAACAAGAACAAAAAAGATCTTTTGTTTTCCATCCCTTAAATAATGTTATTTAATTTAGTAACAAATAGCATTTATTATTATTATTATTTTTTTGTCTTTTTTGAGACAGGGTCTCCCTATGCAGTTGAGGCTGGCCTTGAGCTCACTGTTGTAGCCCAGGCTGGTCTCAAACTCGCACCAATCCTCCTGCCTCAGCCTCCCAAGTGCTGGGATTATAGGCATGAGCCATCACGCCCGGCACACATAACATTTTTAAACTTATGTTTTATCTATCACTTCTCTATTAGTACCTATTAGTATCTGTTAATTGCTATAATACTTAGTCATGCCTAAAGATATTAAAGACAGAAATGTCTGATTATGTTTCCATATTCATAATCCTGAAGGTTTAGCAAAGCTCTTTTTCCTCCAGCAAACTTTTTTTTCTACCGAGGAGATACAGATATTTCCTACCATTTCTAATCATGTTGTATATGTGGACCAGCAGAGACTTATTATATTTCAGAGAATTCAAACCATTCCATGTGGAACAGTTTCATTATAGATTTAAAGAATGCTTTCCTTACAATGGCAAAAACTAATTGCTGAAGTAAACATATAGTGTCCTAAGTTTGTGCTAGTTGAGCTTTTAAAATGGACCACAAATGCTATTTAATACAAACCTTAAATGCCAGTGTAAATAGAGACAGTGTGTCCAGAGCTGTAAGGCAAACCTCAGTAGCAACGTTGGCTTCCAGTAGTGACTGGTGAAGAACATCTGCATCTGAGTGGCCATAGCCTGCATGAATTATAGCAGAGGTTTACTGCCTAGTGGTTCACATAGCAAGGCTGGTGGGATGGAAAAGTCACGGTCAACTTTTGATTATCTATAGGAAGTTCCCTTCTGAAGCCTTGTCTCCCTATTTAGGGTTTCAGGATTTGTATTAACAAATTTAATTAGAAGTCTTTTTTAATTCTGAAAGGGAAATAAAAACATTATGGTATGTTTGTTATATGCAACCACGCATCGAGGAAATTTACATGTACTGTTTAATCCCTCAACACCCCTATGAAGTTTTTGCTTATCAAACATTTTTAGATTAGGAAATAGGGGCATAGAAAGGCTAAATAACATGTTTGAAGTCATACAGGTAGTAAGCAAGGGAGCTAGGAAAGGTCTCTTGACTAAGCTGTCAGAATGGAGGGGTTGCAAAGGGAGGGTAGGATTTCCCAAGTTCCCCATGTAGGCAGAGGAAGCAGCTTAGCACAAACCTTAGCCTGAGTTCAGGCTGCTGGTTGTAGAACTGAGCTCCACCATTTACAAGGTGTATAAATGTGGGCAAATTACTCAACCTCTTTATAACTCAGTCTCCTATCTGCAAAATGGATATAATAAGAACATCTACCTCAAAGAGTGGTACTGGGATCAAGTGCATTAATCACGAAGCTCCTACAATAGTGTCTGGTACACACTGAATGCTATAAAAATGTCAAGTCACTAACTGTATTACTAGCAACACTCATGAGTGATAATCAAGAGTTGACGGCATTATGAACAGTTTTATACTTGCTTTGGTAAAAGCATAAAAGCCAAGATGTCTGAAAGAAATGTGTAAGAAAAGGAAGAAGAAACGGTCATGTAAATTTAGCTTAATCATACATAATTTAAATACAAACTTTTTCTATAGTGGCCAAAAAACCAACTTAGTACTGATATAAATACAGTTTGACATATAATTTGAGATATTAAGTTATGAAATGGTTTGCATTAGCAGAAATATGAATAGGGATGCAAAGATGTTACAGTATTGGCTAGATTATATAGAAAGATGACCACATAATAAAACACAATGCAATGTCTTTCTCCAAGGAGTGAAAATAAATCAATACTTACTAATTGGTAATTTTCTTAATACTCCAAAGAGGAGGACATTTTGTATAAAGATCAGGAAGATGAAGTACAGAAAACCTAGGAATTTCCATGAGACCAGTAATGGGAAAATCAGACCCTTCATTTCAAATTCCTTGTTCAAGGTACTACCATAGTGTAAATTATCAGGACAGAAGAACTTTGGAAGGACAACATTATGACTTTAATAAATTCTAGGATATTTTAAAAAGGTTACAAGAAAGTTTTTCAAAGCTACAGAGTTGCTTTTATAAAGGTGGCCCTGAGCTTCAGTATCTTTGATTCACATTGCTGCCACTCTGTCACAGCCAATGTCCTGATGGATGAGGGTGTGTCAAACACTGGCAGCATGCTAGTTCCATTTCTTGTCCTTCCCCATAGATAAGCAAGATGGAGGTTGGGGTACTACCATCAACCATATATAAGCCAAAGCATTCTTTCATTAGGTGAGGTTTGGTAAGACAGAGACAATGAAAGAAGAAAACATACAGATTGACAATTATTGTTAAAGTAATCACAAACTATGCTGAGAGCGGACCCTCGGAAAAAAAATCACCAAAAACTAAACCACACTAACAATAAAAAACACAATACCTGTTATTAGTCCAACCAAAGTTTTCACACTGGCTGGCCCTTTGTGGAGGGCTGCCACATTTCCAAATGAATTTTTAGTCTGGGTTACATTTTAACAAGAAACCTGCTTTGGAGGTAATTTTAATTTTTTTCCTGTGCAGAGAACTTTTCTTTCCTCTTTTTTTTTTTTTTTTTTTTTAGCAAATCTATTGAGTAAGTGCATCTAAGTAATTTATAAATAAGATGGCCAAACACTGAGGAGTTGCCATAGAATTTACTTGCTCCTGGCTAAAAGCCTGGTATAATTAAAGAATTAGATTTTGGCAATGCTAATTATTATATACTTATGCATACATACATGGAAATTTGCTAATAACAAAATTTTCCTAAGATATTATACCACAGAATTATCTTTCTAATCTCCTTTGTAGAATGATACATATTTATATAGATTTATATAGAAACCAATCTGCCTTTGTCTGAATAATATTAAGTAGGTATTATGCTATCACCATTCCCTATAAAACAGTGTTTGAAACAAATAATCCTTTTATCCACAATATGGCATACCTTACTTATTAAAGAGTTTCATCTCAAAAATCACAAGATGTGGAGCTAGTGTTACTTTTTAAAATCCCTAAAACTAAATGGCAGCATGTTAAAACATTGTCCCCATTACTGAGGTAAGAGACAGCATCTCCCAAGACCTGGAAGAGTTGTGCACGACAGACTTTAATCAACACAGACCAACACAGTTAAGTTAAACAAAATTAGTAAATCTGAGAGTGGACTTAAGAGAGAAAAATTCCTTAAATCATTTGAAGGTAGACCTAGTCCAACAAGTAAGAACAGGACACACTCCCACTAGAGGGCAGTGGTGCCTTGAAGCATTGCCTAGATCTTTCCACCATTGGCAGCCATGGACACAGTAGGGAAGGGATATGTGATCTCTGGCATGTGAGCTCAAGTTCACACAATTGTATATCCATTCTTACTCTGACAAAAGACTTACTCTAAAAGCTAGAGATATTTTGAACACATAGGAGCCAAAAATGGGAATCCCTACTTCATGCCATCTGTCATGCTACAGTTAATTAGCATTATTCTAGTTAGTAAATTCATCCTACTTGAATAGCTCAACTTAATAATGGTGACTGTACCTGTAAACTATTTTTCCCTTCCTGCTGGTTTGACATTGGAGGTGATATGGTGGTTAGGCAGAAGCCCAACCATAGCAACATGCCTTTTCTGATTATCAGAGGGTGTTTGTGATAGAAGAGTACATCAGATCACAATCTCACAGGAAGTGCTTTCATCTTCATAGCTGCTTTTCCTCTTTCTTTTTCTTTTCTTTTCTTTCTGGTTTTTATTTATTTATTTATTTATTATTATGGCCAGCTCAGCCTGCCCTGGGGTAGGGGCTGGCGCAGCATGTGGTGCGAGATCAAATTGCGGTCCCTGTGGTTGCCCAAGCTTTCCTAAGTAGGCACTTTAGACCGCTGAACCATCTTGCCGGTCCCGTGCTTTTTCTTTATAAAAGCAAAATTCTTATTTTTCTCTGGACCATAATATGAATCTAGGAAAATAGTAAATATATGAGAAAATATATAAACACTAAATGACCAGGAATCTTCTTGCTAAAAGAATTCCCCAAATGTAGACCTACTTCCTTAGATATTGTAGTTCATGGTATGTGACTTTAGTAAGTGAAAATGTTTATAGCCAACATTTATACAGTTTATTATTTATTTTCTCTCACATTTCTGTGAATAAAAGTTTTTCCTTATAGATGGGCAAGGGGTAGAGTTCCAAACCAGGAATAATATTCTAAGGCAAAAATCATGTGCTTTGCAATTTGACCACACACAGAGAAAAGAAGTCAGCTCAAAATGATTTGTAGGCATGGTCTAGGTAGGTATCATACTATCAGTGTTCTCTGTCAAACACCATACCCTAATGTTTAGCAGTATCTGAAAGTGCTATGAGGATAGTCCTAAAACTATCAGTATAGGTATACCATACATTTTACTTTAGAGCTCTCTTTAACTCATCTATGCCCAAGGTTGCCAGTTTTTAAATTTGCACAAAATTTATGTTACCTAGAAAAATTCAAAGAACAAGAATCCAAAGAACAAAACTTTTTTTATTTTTCAAATGTATTTAGTAGCTTGCCTAAGCAGGTGCTGTTGAGCTATCTGGCTGGCCAGAACAAAACTGTTTATATACTCCATTGTTATGTGCTTGTTATGCAGAATGCGGGTGTTCTGAGGTTCAGAAGGTTTCCACATCGATTTCAGAAGAAGGCCTGGGAGGCCAGGCAGTGTGGCCCTGAGAGGGCAGTGTGTAAAGCTGGGTGTGAGAATCCTGTTCAGTGGAAATCTCAGAAGTTTGGAAAAGCCAGGAACGTGGATCATGCTAAGAGGGAGCAAAGCCAGCCTAGGAGAGAAGCCATGGGAATTACCACCAAGAGTGCTGTAGGAGTGGAGTTGCATGATGCTCACAACTCAGTGCAGACTGGTTCAGATGCTCCAGTTGGAACTATGGGATTTAATGTTTACCCTGCTGGATTTTGGACATGTGTTGGTCCCAATGTTTTGTATTACCCTGTTGTTTGCAACTTTTGGAATTGTAATGTTTATCTTATGCCTTTGAATGTTGGATATGTTTAACTCTTCTATTGTACAGGGGCTCACAGTTGAGAGTTTGCCTTGGATTTTGGAGGAGACTTGGGATTTGGACTTTTCAGCAATGCTGAAACTACTGGGACTTTGACAACTCTTCCAGATGGACTAAAATGTCTTTTGTAAAAAGGGTTATGTATGAGACTTTGGGGGTCCAGGGGCAGAATGTTATGGTTTATGTCTAGTTGTCCCCCCAAAGCCTCATGTAGTCATTGGGTGGGGACTTCTACAGATTAAGACTTGACTCATGAACCGCTGGGATTATGTGTTTCAGTACTGATGGGATTATCGGTCTGAGTAGGGCTGGGACTATGGGTGTGGTCTAGGGCAGATATCCTAAGGCAGAGAGCCTGATAGAAATATAAAGAGAGACAGAGAGACAGACTAGAGCTGTTGCTGTGGCTCTCTGCTGCCCTGTTTTGTTGGCTGCTTCTGTCTCAATTGTTGCTGTTCCACCGCCATGAACTACTGCTCTCTGCCATGTGCCACTCAGCCTTGGATCCATCTGAGAATGGAATGAAAGCTCCAGTAATTGTGAGCTAAATAAACTTTTCTTTCCTTCATTTTGAGTGTCAGGTATTTGTCCCAGCAATGAGTAAAAAGTAACTTAAGACAGTGCTGTTACACAAATGTAACACTAGGCATAAAAGGACTAAGGACTTTAAAATGACTGACTATCTATCTATCTATCTATCTATCTATTTATTTATTTATTTTGGTCTTTTTGAGACAGGGTCTCATTGTGCAGTTAAGGCTGGCCTTGAGCTCACTTTGGCAGCCCAGACTGGTCTTGAACTCGCACAGATCCTCCTGCCTCAGCCTCCCGAGTGCTGGGATTACAGGCGTGCGCCACCATACCCAGCTCACAAAATGACTGAATTTAAATAGGCACTATATCTGACTTTCTCAACTCTAGGACCCTATCAGTAGTAAGAAGATTGCCATAGTAAATACACTAAGATACATACACCTGATTTCTGAAATCTAGAAAATGTTTATGAACATACCTCAAAAATGTGGAAAGGAAATGTGAGGTTTATAACATGTAATTTACTATCTGGAGTATTAATATTTAATACTGAAGTACATTTTACCCAATTTTAATGCTATGTCATGCACAGCTGAAAAGTTTTTTGAAAGATACTAATTTTAATTCAGAGATGCATGCATTCTCTGTATTTTTCAAATTAGCTCAAATATCAATTCATACTAAATTCAATAAAAGAAATTACTTATTATGTTCATTTGCTTACTTATGCTTCATAAATATCAAAAATTTCAGAGCTAGGCAAGGCATCATAAACCATGTTATTCAACCTGTCACACAACACTTAAGTGACCAAGACAAAATCCCAAAAGGCCTCATCCATGCTGTGTTCATCCTGGCTCCCAGTGCCTAGACTGCCCTTATGAGCAGCTGAGCACAGGCAGTGCACAGGTCCCTCATGGGCCATTCAGTGAGACTCCAACACTGACCTGAAATAGAAGTTATAGCAACTTAACCCAGTGATATTAAACTGCCTCTTACATTGGGTTACATGAAACAATTTCTCCACATGATTCTAGCTAGCTTTTCCTCCTACCGCACAAGTGGAAATATAAATTAACATGCAAATGAATTTAGGATATTCCTAGAAAAATATAGTACACCAAGCAAATACAAAATGTTGCTTTATTTATATATGTACATGCATGGCTTATTTGCCCCTTGACACAAATCTCTACTGATAAGGATTCTTTTTTTTTTGTTTTTGGCTGGCTCAGGCTGCCTTAAGGGGGTGTCTAGTGCAGTATGTGGAGCTGGGGATCTAACCATGGTCCTGTGTGCCTGAGTTTGCCCAAGCAGGCACTTTAAACAGCTGAGCCAACCCACAAGCCCCCACAAATTTCTATTGATAAGACAATGAGTGCAAGTTAAAATGACTAGGTCAATGTCTTAAGTGTTAAAGGCTTATTGTTCATATGGTTGGACGATAACAAATCTGTTGTTTGAGGGCTGGAGTGATAGCTCAGTAGAATAAGCACTTGCCTGGCAAATATAAGGACCTGAGTTCAATCCCTGGTTCTGCAAAAAAAAAAAAAAAGAAAAAAAGAAACACTAGGAGAATTTTGGCTGAGGTGAGATGGCTCAGCGGTCTAAAGTGCCTACTTACGAAAGCTTAGGCAACTGCAGGGACCATGGTTTGATCCCCAGAACCACATGCTGCACCAGCCCCACCCCAGGGCAGGCTGAGCCGGCCATAACACAAAAACAAACAAACAAACAAAATATCTGCTGTTTGAATTCTTCAGATAGCTAAAGGACTATTTAGTTGCTGCAGAATTTATCATTTTCATGACTTTCTCCCAAAACCAAAGAACAAGATTAAGACCCTATTAGAGTTGCATGTGTAGCACCTATGGTATCCTCTCCCATGTCCTATATCCACTGGGGACTGAGGATGGCATTGATGCCTTAGATGGGCAGAGCTATGAGAAGGCCACGTTTCTCACTGGCCTCTGCTGTTCCCTTCTGGTCAAACTGAGGTCTGACATGTACAGATGCTTCCTATTTTTTATTTCTCTTTATGAAATAATTTCATTTTAAGCCTGGGTTATCCATGGCAGATCTCTCACATACTGAATCTATATCATATTGGTTGGCCCAATAGAAGGTACTGTATTTATTGCTATGCAGGATTTTAAAAAAGAGACATTATATGATCACAATTGCCCATAAAATACACAGATACAGTATGTAGGCTCACAAAAGAACACGTGTGGGTACACACAGTTATACACACCCCTTCCCTATAGTTTTTGGCTGAGGTGATCACTTAAGAGTTCAAGTAGTTAGCAGAGAAGGCTGAAGCCAGCCAAACACATACTGAGAATTAGACATGGACAGGGCCACTGAGCTCTAGAAAACAGAATGACTAGGGAGACTCTGGAACCAAATTGGAATGAGGAGGAATTGTGGCAAACAGTGGTAGTCTAAAAGAGTCAGCAATACTATGCTTCCTGGCAAAGTGGAGAGAAAATGTAACTGAGGACAGAGTGCCACTAAAACTGACAAAGGAAAACTGAGTTGAGAGCTGGAGGAGGAAAGAGGAAGAGAAGACAGGCTTCTCTGTGGGTAGCAGGAAGAAAGAATAGAATTCAACCATGCTAATAGCACAGCATTTGGCAGCGCATGTTCCCAGCTGTCTCTTTCCTTCATGAACTCCATTTGTAGTGGGAGGGAAGAGATTCTGCATATCAGAATGGATTAAAGCTGTTTCTTTATGTTTTGATTATTCACTATATTTTTGTTTGGTTTGTTTCCTAAATGACTATTTCTGAAGATAGGTTTTTTTTTTTTTTTTTTTTTTTTTGTCTTTTTGAGACAGGGTCTTGCTATGCAGTTCAGGCTGGCCTTGAGCTCACTTTTGTAGCCCAGGCTGGTCTCGAACTTGCACCAATCCTCCTGCCTCAGCCTCCCGGGTGCTGGGAACTTGCACCAATCCTCCTGCCTCAGCCTCCCGGGTGCTGGGATTACAGGCGTGCACTGTTTTTTGTTTTTGTTTTTTATGTATTTGGTACAGGTTGTCTATGCAGCTCAGACTCAGTAATCCTTTGAGTTTCAGCCTCCTCAGCACTGGGATTACAGCTGTGCACTACCACACCAGAACTCAGTGGCCAGCTCAGCAGCATGGCATATGGTGCTAGGGATTGAATCTTTATACCTGTGCTTGCCTACGCAGGCATTTAGTCTGCTGAGCTACCTCATCAGCCCTTTGGAGATAGGGTTTTGAACTGCTTTTTTTTTTTTGTTTATTGTTTTGTTGAAAATAGATGTCATTATGCAATTCAGGTGGGCCTTGAGCTCATGGCAACTGTCTGGCCTCAGTCTCTAAAGTGCTGGGATTCCAGGCATGAACTACTACATTTACATAGTGCTTTTTAAAAAAATGCTTCAAAGTTTAAACATTTATTTCAGTTGATACTCAATTAGTCTGTGCCATGTAGATTATCTGGACAAGGAGTTAGGTAGACTAGTGTACTGCTGAACACTCAATTTTGTTGGTGTACAGGAAATGAAAATAATTTTTTTCTCATTTTTATTGTTTTAACTCTTTGTCCTCAGAGCCAGAAAAGGTTCCACGAAGAATTTGAAAAGCCAAGCATTGTACACTTAAATTTATCACTCACTGTACATTCTACATTAAGTATAGAACTGAAAACCAGTGTTTTAAACTAGCTTTTTTTTTTTTTTTTGTCAACTCAATGTGTACAGTTATACACATGATGCTCATTTACATTAAATCTAGACTTTTATAAAGTCAGACTATGTATGCCCCTTACAATGATGGACACAGAAGTATTGGAAACTATTATCTTCTGGTCCCTCAGTTGTCTTAACCTTTTTTTTTCTTTTTTAAAGATAGGGTCTCGCTATGTAGTTCAGATTGGTCTTAAGCTCATGAGGACCTTCCTGCTTGAGCCTCCCAGGTGCTAGGAACTATAAGTGTGTTCTACCACTCTTGGCCTTAAACTATTTTTAGAAAGATGAAAAATCACAGGGAATAAAATTCATAATTAGAAATGACTAGAAGAGATTAATAATCATAATTAAAGACAGTACTTGGAATGAGAACAGGTCACTGTCTAAAACAAAACAGTATCTAGCTACATCATGTCTGGAAAGGAGATGGAACAATTCAGAGAACACAACACCAATGGATGAGACTTAGAGATGGTTATATTAGTTTTTCATATGCTGAACAGTTGGTATCTTTTAGGTTTTCTCCTTTGAGAAACCCCTGAGCAAACTAAATACGGACATTGCTAAAAGAGCATGCAATGCCATGTCCCTTCTGGTTATTGATAAAAGTAAATTAAAAATATGCTGCTATATTTTGACAGAAACTCTGTGTAGTTAGAAAAGCTTCAAAGTTAGGAAGGCAAGATGAATGAAAAGTCTTGGTTTGCAAGTGAAGCGGCCTTATAAGCAGATTTCAACCTGATTAAATCTTACCATTGTCTACAGAAATTCCAAGCACACTTGATATCTTTCTCACACTGAAAACACAGAAAAAGTCACTTTGTTATTGGATGTTTTTCCACACCCTCACAAATTGATTCACGGACATTAAAGTTTTTGCAGTAGTATAAGGGTTAACATACATTCAGAACTGGAGTGTCAGAATGTGGACACTTGATCAATTACATGCACAAGATCTGGAGTAGCAAAAAGAATCTATCCCAGATGTTTTCAGGAGGTATAGGGAAAAACTAATGATAAAATGGTTACAGGCAAAGAATCCAAACAAAATCTGAAGTACCAAGACTGTTTGTCTATTGAACCTGCCACATTTTGTTATGAGAATGGGGCTTTTAGGATTGGTGCCATAGTTGACTGTGTTCCACATTATGTCACTCCCCAGTGCTGAGGCCACTCCTCCAGGAAAGGAAACTATGCCAGGAACTCTTCATCCTAACTGCTTAGAGCTGGAAGAGAAATCAAATTGGTGACATGGTGTGGTGTGTGGCAGACTCTCCCCTCTGAGGTGGCAGAGAGATGGTTGGCTGTTACGAAGAGTATGTCATGGGACTTACTGTGGTTAAAAGTGACAGAGTTATCCAGGCTGCCCAGCTGCTGCAATCTGGCATGCATCATTCCTGTTCTGTTACGGGAAACAGGCAATGTCTGAGATTTTCGAACATGAACTATGGGTCCCAACCCCTCCTGGTTCCTGCAACATGAGTGAAATGGGATAGAAGCAAAAGTTAGATGTGTTACACTGCAGTGAGATGGAAGTATTAGCAAAGCCAGGACATGGCACAGAGGAGGCAGGCCACGCACTGACTGACTGCAGCCAAGAAGCTGGAGACAAGAACAGGCGGCGGCTCTTACAGAGTTCACAGCAAAGCATCTGACAACGAAGAAGCAAACATGAAGCCAAAGCGAGTCCTTTTCATTTTAGAAAGTGCTTTAGAGACTGGACTTTTCAAACTGAGTATCACTCCAGTCTGGAGCTAAAGGTCAAGATTCTGACAACTGTCAAAATACTGAGAACCTTTCTAGATTATATATGTTAAGAAAGAAATACATATATTTGTAACTTTAAAATGCACTGGGAGAAACAGAACAAACATGCAATGGGAGGGATTATATGAGGCAGTTTTAACACCTTTATTCTTACCCAAGCAGGAAGGAGAAGAGCCACAGACTTTGTTAAACTTGTCAGCAGTCAAGTAGAAAAAACAGAAAAGTGATCTGGGTTAGCAATCCAACAGCTGACTTTGTATTGTGTACCATCACCGGAGCAGAAGGAAAATGAAACCAGTGCTGGAATGACACCTATCCCCCATCCTGGAGCCAACCATGTCCCTTGCTGTGTTACTATGTGTAGGAGAACAGGGACATGCATGGACAGCATGCTGCTGGGTGACTTCCAAGTGACAAGGAGAAGGCACAGTGTTCATATAATTGGGCCACTGTGGATGGCAAATGCTGACAATGTTTACACTATGGCTCAGGATCTTTATTACACGCAGCAGAAACTACAAACATGTTTGTATAAAGTAGGACACAGTTTCTCAGACTGCACAAAACAAATACCATCTCTACTCCCATCTTCCTTTATCCACTTATTTTTAAGGTAGTCCATATATGCAAATATATACAGGGGCTTTTACATTTTGAAGATTTTCTTTTAAAATCTTACGAGAAAAATTCACAGAAAAAAATTAACCACTTTACAAATACCAATTCTGCAATAATTTTTCAAGACAGAAATCTTCAGTTCCCACATTCATCATTTTAATCTCTGAGGCAACTTGTTCTACCTGGCACAATATTCTCCAAATGCAATGCTTTGACATACGCAATAGTATCCACAAAAAGGATGTGGAGCTTGCTCGGCTTGCTCATCATGCAAAATAAACTGCTTTCCCATCTTCATGGAGCCAAGCAAATAAAAGGGAAGATGTGTTATTGGTAAAAGGTACCTTGTATATACTTGCATTTGGTATTCTCAAACTTAAACATAAAAATACTATTGTGATAAAAATAAAAGTTAAGGTTAGAGAACTTTATATTTCAACTTGAAACAAAAATAGAAAATTTTAATAAGAGGAAAGCACAAAATAGTCTCTCTAAATTTGCTTTATAAATTTGCTTTATTGAAAAAAACTCACTCTTTTCTTAATAAACAATATACTTATAACCCTAGAACAAAACAATGTTAATATATAAACCAAATCTTCACTCAAAAAGTTCTATTACTCTCCACTGTATTCCATTGTTATAAAAAGAATTATAGATAAATGAAACAAATCTCAATTACACGTAAGCTTAACAGTATCTCTCCATATATATATATATTTAAATTGCTAAAAACAATAAGAAATATGACACTTAGAACAAGACTCTGCATGCATACTAGCACACAGTGGCTCGCAACACACACATTAAATGGCAACAGGGCAGGAGGAAGAATTTCCTAGGGACATGATGTACTGTAAGGAGGGGTCCCCAAAGGAGGAGCTGTCTGGCCACACTTCACCAAGGGGAAGTCTGCCTCTTCTGGAACTCAGCACAGGGCAGTGGGCAGTTAACATTCACATAAGAACACAGAGAACTTACTCGCAGTTCAAAATTAGAGCGTCTTCTTATAGAAAAAGACAAGTAAGATAAAGACTGTGAAGTCCACACCAGCTTGAGATAGGGTAAAAACATTCTCAAGAAAAGAGTGACTGAAATTAGTACTTTCATAGCTGGAAGGAAGAACAGAAGAAAAAAAAAAACAAAAAAGAAGACCTTTGAAAGTGAGAGCAAAAGATACCAATGAGGGAAGAGAAAATACCTGAAGAAAAACAAGGGAAAAGAAAGAAGGAGATGAAAGTGGTGAGGGAGGAACTAGAATGAAGTGTGGCAACAGGCCACTAAAGACAGTGTTTCCAAGAGGGAAGCATGAGACACACATATAAGACAAAAGGAATGCAGGAAAGACAATGAGTGTGCTCCCTGATTCCACAGTGGCAACACAAAGTGTGCCAACTATCCTTAGGGCTGTTAATGGGAATTGTACCTGCCAGTCACCACAGACCATTCTCACACATTCATATTCCAGAAACACAGAAAATACATCATTTCAAACCAGACAGCCTCACAGTACCTGGCTATGTATCTTTTCCCCATGTACTGGAACTGGTGCAAGCAGACTCTGTGGAAAGGATAAAAATATATTAGGGAATATGATTATAAAATTACTTCCAAAACACTTTTCTTTAAGCCTATTTACAATAACACATTTAGACAGAGAAAATGATTAACCTGAAAAGGAGATCCTATGCTGTGTGGCTGTCAGTATGCAGGTGGCTGGCGGAGCACCTAAGAACAAAGGCCATGGCTAATGGGACTATTGCTCTTTTGGAGATAGGATCTCACTATGTAGTTCAGGTTGGCCTTGAGCTTACTTTGCAGCCCAGGCTGGTCTCAAATTCACAATGATCCTCTTGCTTCAGCCTCTTGAGTGCTGGGATTACAAGTGTGCACCACCATGCCCCACCAGATTATTCCTCACTAAGGGCTGGCAGATGTACCCTAGGCAGCTGGCTCAAGGATATACTGGAGACTATACTATTGTCCTGAGATGCTTATTTATCCTCATTCAGAGCTACAGGAGTTCTCTACTTTGGTTCAAGTTCAGGGACTGGCTTTTTATAGACATCAAGTACGTAGTTTTTGACTTTTTAAAATATAACCGCCAAACTTTTTTTTTTTTTTTTGTGGCAGGCTCAGCCAGCCTTGGGGGCAGGGCTGGCATGACATGTGGTTTTGGGGATTGAATTGTGGTCCCTGCACTTGCCTAGGCTTGCTTAAGCAGGTGCTTTAGACCAGTGAACTATTTCACTGGCCCAAAACTATTTTTTTTTTTAAAGAATCACTCATTTAATAAGACGTAATTAACTCAGTGGCAAGAGTTCAATTTCTGGTAAAACAAAACAAAAAAGAAAAACAACCAAACAAACAAAAAAAAGAGGTAGCTAAAATAATGACTCAACTGTTGCTCATTCTATTCTGAGGTATCACATAAAAACTTAGTAGGAATGAGTCTATGAACTAAGATTATGCACCAAGCTCCTGTTAGAGGGCAGAAGCATAGCCTTTTACTTGGGATTCCAAAATGTGTAATGTTTTCAAACAAGTTTCCATATAAGCTTGTATAAAACATGACACAAATGAACAGGCATAAAGCTTCTTCAAGAAACTGCAGAATTTCTTTCTGTTTTGATTTAGATGTATTATGCGTTTAAGTATGGAGTGCTGTATAAAGTACTGTTGGGATTATTATGTGATATACTGCTCTATATGTGAATTTTTCAAATAAATTCTGTACTTGAAAAATCATCTGCCTCTAGCAAATTTGGGTAAGGTACTGTGGATTTGTGTTTCAAGTTTAAAAGACATCAACTACTTACACTGAAGAGATAAAATGAGATTATATGAGTACTAGATGTGACTTTGAAAACCACTATCTGTCCACTTCAGTGAATAAATTTTGCACTACCTTATGGAGATATTCACATATGTAGACACCTCTCATCTATAACATATTTGTCTACAATAATAGAAGGTTGCATACTACTCACTTGCATATAAGTCCTGAACAGAGGTACTGGGCCAGGTGCAGAAGAACCAGACAAGTAAGAGAGGATGTGACAAAAACTACATTCCTGGCTCAACTGCAGCGCTTTCCACAGCAGGAAAAATCAACAAACAATGAGAAAACAAAACACTACTCACTCAGATATTGTAAAAAAATCCATAAGTTCAGACGTTGAAGCCTTATTCCAATATGTAAACAGAGCATCTAGAAAATAAATATACACACATATTATGTACTTTCTGTGTATCATTTAAGTGGCTTTATGTCTCTATGTACATATATATATCACTGTTGAGAAGTGCCTATTCACAGGACAATGGGAAGAGACCCCAGGGTTCAGGCCTCAAACCCTTCTTCTGTCCTATTTTATACATGATCAAAGGACAAAGGATGCTGATATGCCTATCCTGGATAAAATATGTAACAGACTAACTCAATCTAAAGAAGTGATACTTGAGAGCTTGAACTTTAATCTTATACATTTTTTGGTATAATGACTGTATAAGGCTTATTTAATTTATACATGGTATGCTCTGCAATAGACTGGAAAACTCAAGAAGTACAAATGGGGACATAATCCAAAGTTAGGCTCTTTTATTTGCTACTGCAGAATCCCTTCCCAGTAACACATTTGTTTACGATTCTTACATACTACAAATACTGCTTTGTCTTTGGGCTTTGACTGAACAATACAACTTAGATCTACTTCAAACATTCCAAGCTGTATAATATTCCTCTCTGTAGAGATGACATAATTGAGGTAACCAGAAGCCTACTGATAAAACATTCACCATTTTTCTTTAATCTTTAACAAATTGTTTGCCATAATTATTGCCATAATTTTTTTTCTTTCTCTTCTCCATCCCAACCTTCCTCTCCTTTTCCTTCCTGTTTTTTTGTTTGTTTTGTTTTGTTTTTCTGGCACTGAAGACTGAAGGATGCATATCAAATTTCATTTCTTTATAGGACAACTGTTAAAAGTGAAACACCGTATCAACCAGTATGAACCCTCACCAGTTTGATATAGCACAAAAAAGGCTATCATTTCAATTAAATCTTTTTGCACTCATATGTTACATAGGTAGAAACAAGTGATTTCCCTTGGGAAGAAAAGCCACTGAATCTATGGGGTCCAAAATGAGCAGAGAGCCGGGCGTGGTGGCGCACGCCTGTAATCCCAGCACTCGGGAGGCTGAGGCAGGAGGATTGGTGTGAGTTCGAGACCAGCCTGGGCTACAAAAGTGAGCTCAAGGCCAGCCGCAACTGCATAGTGAGACCCTGTCTCAAAAAGACAAAAAAAAAAAAAAAAAAAAAAAAAAAAAAAAAAAAAAAAAAAAACAAAATGAGCAGAGAGGGTGGCTAGGAGGCTGATGGCTTGTAAAGATGCATGGCCATGAATTTTCACTCTATACTTGTCAGAAACCTCAGCATCCAGGCATGACAAGGCCACAAAGCAAGAAATGATATGCCAGATACTATGCCATGTGTTCTCTCCATGTCATAGATACTGCACTATCCAATCCTTACTCTACTTCCAAGCCAAAGAGTTTCTATTTATGAAGGTACTAACAGGCTCAGAGGAGTTGAGTCACTCTCTCATTTACCTGCCTAAAGAACCATGGCTGACCAGGGATTTATGAGGAACTCAAGAGTCCCATGTTTGGTCCAGTGACTAGGAATGATGCTGGTCAGGAAGCTCCTATTTTTGGGGAGGTTGAGTTCAGAATACAGATAGACAGACTATAGTTACTTCAGGCTGGTCATCCAGTGAATGCTGGAGTCTTGTAGGGTGCTCCTGTAGGTGCCTGTGGCTATCCACAGCACACACAAGGTGAAAATAGCACTATCTCTGCTAGTCTTAGCTTGGGACTGGGGCTGCTACTGGCTTTGTCTTGTAGCTCTACACTACAGAAAGGGTGCAAGAAGACAGAAAGCTAAGAACCTGGTGCTCACACTAAATGTGGAAAAAATAAAGAGTGGCAACAGAGCAACCCAAATAATTTTGGTCTCTATCTGGTAAATAATCCCTGGGGGCAACTTTCGCTTACCCTATACTATACACAAAAATCAATCCTAGGTATACTTTTAGGTTTAATTGCAAAAATTACATAATACAGCATACAAGTAAGATAAGAATATTTATGACCCTGGGAGAGATTTCTAAAAGGAGTCACACAGCTTACATAAAGGAAAGAAGTGATAATTTGAAGGCCTTTGGAAAAAAGGATATTCTAAAAATTGTTTTGAAGAGGTGGTTGTATTTTTAAAACGTGTATGTGGTGTTGGGAAAACTGGCTATCCATATGCAGAAAACTAAATCTAGACTCGTATCTCTTACCATGAATTAAACTAAAATCAAAATGGATCAAATAACTAAATGTTAAAAATAGAAACATTTAGCCTGCTGGAAGACAAACTCTTGAAGTCAGGTACAGGCAAGGACTTTTTGAACACAATACTGGTTATACAGGAAATATACTGAGAATCAACAAATGGAATCATATCACATTGAAAGCCTTCTGCACAGCAAAAGAGAAAAAACAGAGTGCAAAGACAAGCTACAGAATAGGAAAAAAAAAAAAGGCAGTTATTCCTCAGCCAGGGAACTAGTATCTAGAATATATAGTATAAAGAATTAAAAAAGATTGCAGTTCTCCCAAAATAAAAGACCTGATCAAAAACTGGGCAAGTAAGACACACCAACACTTCACAGAAGTAAAAATAGCCAATAAATACACAAAGAAATGTTCAACATCATTGACCATTAAAGAAATGCAAATTGTAACAACATGGACTTTCTATCCTACCTCAGAAAGTATGGTCATCATCAAGAAGTCAAATAGTAACAAACACCTGTGAAGCTGTGAGAGAAAAAAGGAACCTTTCTACA